>JAFJYG010000896.1:0-20880 GCA_017366145.1 Cadophora sp. M221
ACCCATCTACGAAGTCCTCGGCGCAGACGACATCCCCTACATCACTTACATCCTCGAAGCCTTCTACACCAACAAGCGAAAATACATGACAACAGGAACACCCTGCGCCGCGCTCGACACCTGCTTCACGCACCCCTCGTACCAGCGGCGCGGGGCGGGGAAACTCCTCGTCAAATGGGGAGTAGAGGAGGCTGATCTGAGAGGGGTTAGGAGTTGGGTTGAGTCGAGTATGCTGGGGCAGGGTCTTTACGAGAAGTTTGGGTTTGGCGTTGGGGAGGATGTGATTTGTGAGTTTTGGGGTTTGGGACCGTTGGGAGTGAGGACTGGGAGGGAGGCGGGTGTGGACGTTGAAGGGTTTGGGGAGGGCTGGAGGGACGAGTGGACTGAGAAGGGGTATCAGGGTGCTAGTTGGTGGTTTATGGGGAGGAAGGCAAGGGTATGAAAATAGTGGATGGAAGAGAGATCCTTAAGCCTTACTCTCGGCCAGTAAAGAAGAGAAGAGAATTTCAGAGAGCGAAAATAAATGTGAAAGACTGTTTGGTTGAGGGATTTTGCATTCAGATGAGCACTGTCATATCTAGTTGCCCATCACGCCTCGAACCCATCCCCGGTTATCATCCACTCATTTCATTCACGCCTATTTTCATTCATCAACCCAGTCCATCCCATCCAGACTTCTTCCGCAGAAGAAGGCTTCACGGATATTCCTTCGCTAGACCAGCGTTCTCATAAGGGACCAGCCAATCCATCTTGGACCACCAACTCCAGACAATTCCCCCCGCTAGCACAGGTATCGAGCGACCGCCATTGCGCTGCTTGCAAAAAGTTTCAGGGAAAAAGAAAACCGCAAATTTTTAACCCCATTCCGTTCGTATCTCAAAGATAAGATCGTGTCATTCTCCACCCAACCATGAAATGTGTCTGGTCATATTCGTAACCCGCTCGTTTCGTTGTTGTTTGAGGTCGTGATCCTGGTGATACAGTTGTAAAGGAAATAGAAAAGAAAAAGATACACAAACAAAGCCTGCTTCCCATCCAATCTTCCAATACTGTTGTAGTAGGGGAATTCCTGAATGTCGGGAAGTAGGATGATGTTGACCCGCAGAACCGAAATAGCAAATTCGTCGAATGAAGTTTTAGTACATCGCAAGCAAAATTCGAATTCGTCCTGGGATCCATGTAGTCGATTGAGGAGTTTACACAGCCGCGTAAGCATCTCCTCGACCTCGATATCCTCCACGGCCACGGCTTGGTTGCCCGTTTCCACTGTAACCACGGCCCCCTCTGAATCCACCACGTCCGCGTCCCCGGCCACGATATCCACCACGATAACCATTATCAACGCTGCCCTGACCAAAGGTCTCCACGTTCTTCTTCTGCTCCTCTCCTCTCCATTCTCGTCCGCCTGCCTTTTGGCCGGCAGCCTCCATTCGATCCTTGCTCTCGGATGAGATGTTGTCAAAGAACGAGGTCGACTTGTTGTAGCCTCCGACAGGGATTTCTGCTTCGGTTGGCGAAGCCATTGGTGGGTCCTCTCCCAGAGGGGATCCGGCAATTGCTTCCTTGACCAAATCCTGCTTGTTGAATTTGGCATTTGCGGTCTCGAAATCAAAGTCTGACTCGGGGACCTCGACCTTCTTTTCTACATTGCGAGCACCACCTCGTCCACCGCCTCGGCCTCTATTCGCAGAGAATCCAGCGCCTGCAGCTCCTGGATGTCTTGGGGCTCTGATAGGATCATTGATTCTCATATCGTTGACCTTCTTCGTTAGATTATCAGTGCCATTCGCATTCAGTTGACCAGGGAGCTTTGCCATTGCCGCAGCAACAGCAGCAGTTGCAGCTTGAGTGGCATCTCTCAAAGCAGCTGATGGGTCAACAGTTTTAGCAGCGGGTGCTTGGGCATTATTATTCTGTTGTTGCAAAGGTGTTTTTGTAGCAGCGGGGCTTTGCAATGGAAGAGCTGGAGTCACACGATTGTTTTTTGGTCCAGATGGAGTGGCCTTAGCCGCGGCCTTGCTTGCAGCAGTTTGTGCAGTTGATGTGTGATCAATTGCAGCTTGGACTTCGTTTGGTGATGGCTTTGTTGCAGTTGGTGGAGAAGGGCCCTTCTGAACTGCTGCCGCAGCCATTTCAGCGGCAGGCTTTGCCAAGCTCTTTGGTTCGGCCTGCTTCTCTGCTGAGTTTGTAGCTGGAGGTGATGGTTGCTTGTTCGCTCCTGGGCCAATTGGACCTGGCTTTGGACCTTGGTTTTGGGAAGGGGGTGGTTGAAATTGACCTGGCGGTCCTGGTGGGTAGCCATAAGGAGGAAATGGTCCAGGGGGGAATCCTTGAGGTCCGGGATACCATCCAGGAGGAGGGGCGCCATAAGGCATTGGAGGGAAACCACCAGGGCCGGGAGGAGGAGGACCGGCGCGACCCCATCCAGTTGGCGGGGGATAGAACGGCGGATATTGTGGATGGTGAGCGAATTGGGGAGGGGCGCCTTGTGGTGGTCCTTGAGGTGGACCTTGTGGAGGACCTCCTTGGGGCAGGCCTTGGACTTGTTGTGGGGGATCTTGAGAAGATTGACGTTGCGATTGAGGAGCTGGAGCTTGGGCTTGAGCTTGAGCTGGTGGTGTTGGACGGGATCCACTCTGTAGAACATGTTTTATTAGCAAAGCGCCAATTGCATCTCCAATCTTTCTATATAGTGTATAGCTTCTTAAATCAGAAGGAAGGCAACGGAAAATCTCCACACGGTTTTGCGCTCTCGGAGACAATATGATTTAACATCCGAAATTTTTTCATCACTTAAAGCACCCATAGCTGTAAAGCGCATGCTAAACAGCAACCCAAGGGATATGCGCACTTACACCAAGAATGGCAGGGTCGTTGAGAGCAGGTGGCTTGTTCTCCTTCACGGCAGGGCTCTGTACGATCCTCAGGTCCTTCACATCACTACCGCGGAACACGATGTATCCGTAAACTTTCTCGGTGGGAGGGATAAAGTCGTCGGGGTTGTCAATTCGATCTTCGGTACCAAAAGATTTGACATTTTCAAGTGCGACGGTGGCCTGGTCTGAGTCGATGGCATGCAGAACACCCTCATATCTAGCTTCCAATTAGCTCCAACGTCAGATAGCATTGAGCGCGTTGATCATACCGAATGTCACTCTTCGAGACCAGAGATATCCTAGACCTGCGAGCCGTACACGCGTTAGCATCGAGCTTGTTGTGAAGGAGAGGGAGGACCTCAGCCTCAGTCAACTGACCCTAGGAATTCCGCCATTGTGATGAGATAGATACTGCGATCAGCTCACAGAAAGCTCTTACGAGATTGGATGCGAAGAAAGGAGAGGAATGTAGAAAGTTCGAGAGGCGCGCAAGGTGGTGGTGGGTGGTTGTTGTAGAAGAGGAACGGGAGGAGGTTTGCGAGTTGATGGGGGTATTTGTCGATATCCACAGTTAGCGAAGCTAAAAGGCAAAAAGGCAGGGCTGGGGGATCCAGCCGCACGGCGCTACTGCAGCAAATCATGTGCCACTGTGCGCGTTTGCCGCGTCCGGCAGCCGACAAAGCCACTATGGCAGTGCCATCAACAAGTCTCAGCCTTACTTGCCGAGCTGCTCCCCTCCTTACATAGCAATCCGGAAAGTTTCAGAGCCTCGACTACAAATATGGCGACCCAACCAGCTGTTGACAACACAGCCCTCTACGATGAGTTAATGAACTATGATTGGGATGGTGACGAAGTGTTTCAGGTACGGTATGCAGTTCTTATTGGACCCTTCAACAGTATATAATTATCAGCCTCGGCTTCTTTCCACACCACCTCCTGCTACTTCATATTGCCCAGGCTGCCTATTTTCGTACCACACAGAGCTATTCACTCCTACCAATCTCCTGATATACAGCAAATACATTCACACAATTCAAATTTCACTATCCGTTTAAGGGCATATGCTTCATCTCCCACCTCTCCTCCTTCAAACGAACTTCTTCTTCAACCAAACACTAACATTCCAAAGGGAGGACTCAGAGCGATTCGTGGTCCCAATCCACCACCTACTGGAACATCACCTCAAACCGACGACCTGACTCTACATGCTCAAATCTTCTACTTCTCACGCAAGAAATCCACAGCCATCGACTTCAACAGCTATAAAGAATACCTCCTCTCCAAGAGCCCGGATCTCGATTCTCAGCAATCTTCTACAGCCGCTCCTTCCTCCAGAGAAACAGCTACAAACACCACATTATCAACTTCACAATCAGAATCACCTTCGATTTACACACCCACCTCCACAACCCAAGCAACTTCACCTCCACAAGACCCAACCCCAGCACCCAACATGGCAGTAGGAATCACACCCAGCGACCCCTCCTCCTTCTCCGCCCCAACGCCCGGCGCTCAACCAGGTGCACCATACCCCCGCAGTTTCGCGGAGATCGTTGCCCTCATCCAAAGCGGTGCGCCTATCCCCGGCATCAAGGAGTTTGACGACACGCCGATGGGTCTAGCAGCTAGCAGTCCTTCTGTCCTTCCAAAGCGTAGGAAGCCATGGGAGAAAGATGTACCGGAGGAGATCATCCAGGGTAGAGGACCGGGTACGTTTGGAGATCATAGGGACAATATCATTCAGCAGGAATATCCAGATGCCTAGGCGGGGTTGGGGAGGGAAGTGGTACTGGGTTGTCATTCTGGCTGGTTAATTGGAAAGGGGGGAATTGGGGCATGTGTGGATTGTAGACTGGGTTGTCTGGCTTAAGCATGGGATGGACGAAGGAACGGCATATTGCTACCATGGAAAGGGATGAATTGGAGTTGCACGGACTGGGGAGGCATATTTGCATTTATTCTCAACACAGAACTGGACGACCTCTGCTTGGCTAAGCAAGGCTTACCTTTTCTCTGGATGCCACACGAGAGAGGGAGCTCCTTACTCGCTATCATTACACTATTACACACATCATCACTTAGAAAGCGTTGAACCTATTAGCTAGCCCACATCAAGCAAACATAAATACTCATCCTACGACTCCTTTCCCACAGTGACCAAAATTCATCTATTGCTAAAGCACTACAAACGCCAAACCGAAAACTAAACCCAATCAATCAATCCTCTCACCAAATCCAGAACCTAGATTCTCGAAATTAGATTTATCACCTCCCAAAGACAAAAGTAGAGAGAGAGAGAGAGAGAGTTATACGTACGATGTTTGCCTATTTGGCCCACTCACTGGCAGTCTCACCCCCAAGAGTCCAACAGCTCATCCCAGGCTGCTCTAGGACATGCTACAGGAATTCTGGAACTTCCAACGAAAAAGTTAGGACAAGCGTAACACAGAAGACCAAATTTAATTCAGTCGCTCAAATCACAATCACAGAAGACACCCAGATTTTGAAAGCCAATTGTATTCGGTAACGAGTGACTAAATAACAAAGCTTTTGGTTTTCTTTTTAAGGTACAAGCGCAGGAGCACGAAGAAACATCTCAGCATAATAGCAGTCCTCTTCTCCATCGTATCAATATCTGCACGAAGCAGAAATGAACAGATCACCTCATAGTGCTGCACCATCATATCAAGAACAAGAAGAGGCATCAAGTATACATGCATACAATGTGGCAATGCCTTCAGTCGAAAGAAATAGCAAAGCTGCCGCAAGACAACCGTGACTATACCGAGAAGACTTGATGCAAGGCCGTAACCATGATGTGTCCAAGTCACCGAAGACGAATCTTCGGGTGTAGGATGATCAGTATTGGTCGAATAGGTTGCCGGGGAAGATGTTGATAAAGTACAAGAAGGAAATATCGTAGGTGGACTTGAAAGAAAAGCCTTTTTTGCGGCCAACACTGTGTAGACAAACAATGCTTAAGGTGACTTTCGCTGGATGTTGGTAGAGCCAATTGAAGACATCCATAGATATGAAAGGCCAAAAGCAGACAAAGAGACGGGCTCCTATTCGAATATGTCGTATCGTTACGGTGATTCCATAATATCGTGTGCCAAGTAAAGATCGTGAGGCCAACCAAGACACAGAAAGCAATATGACGAAGCAGGCAATCAGAGCAAGATGTCGTAGGGATGTTGCTTAACGATAAGTGCCACCATAGCGAGGGTTTGGCTGCGGGCCCATTCGAGGAGGGACGCCGATAGCAGGACCAACACCGGGACCAGGGCGAGTCTGGATGGCGGGATTGGTGCAGAGCATACCAACACGAGAGCCAAACTTGGATCCCCGAAGAGAAACCATGTGCTTGCGGATGTGGCTAGCAACGAGCTCACGGTGTTGAGGGTTGGAGTGGGTCAGGATGTACTGAATGAGGTAGTTACCATACTGATCGCTAGCGATGTCGATTAATGGAATACGAGGACGATCGAGACGACCCTCGCAGACCCGATCAAGGTAACGACTGAGGAAGTCAGGGCCACCAATCTTCAGGCACTTCTCAACAACCTTGGAAGCAAATTGATCCATGCTGTACTCGGAGGCATAGCGGATGACATGGTCAATGGCTCGGCTGCGATCAGCTGGGGCACCATGCTCACAAATGTGTTGGATGCACCAGTTGCCGAATTGACCATGGGCAACAATGTCAATGCTACCAAGAACCTCCTCAATGCAGGGTCGCTGGAACAATGTTAGTTGGAATTCGTGGCGAGAGGGCTGATTTTCTTACCTTGTCCTCCTCGAGGCAATTCTCAAAGATATTCTGAACAACCAGACTACCAGTCTCGCCAAGAGCAACCTCGTGCCACATACCATGAAGAGCATCATTGACATACTTCATGATCTGAGGTGGGGACTCAGTCCAACGAAGCTCAAACAACTTTTGCCAGACGTGGCAGGCATAGCGGTGGATGACGGTCTCAGGGATACGACGGAGAAGCTCATGAACCATGATGGCCTTATAGTCCTCTGGAACAGAGTCAAAAGCCTTCTGGACAACGTGGCAGCCAAAGGCGTCCATGGAGAGGTTCAGAGTGTTTCCACGAATAGCCTCGGCAATCTTGATGACCTGCTCAGGAGTTCCGTGCTCGAAGCATCGTTGAACCAAGAAGTTACCGAAGCGGTTGACCATCAATGGATAGGCCTGAGCAACAATTGCCTCAACAATCTCATACTTCTGCTCAGTTGTACCGACCTTGAGCTTCTGTTGAAGGAAGATAGAAGCTTGTTGATCGTTGTTGCAGACAATCTTATCAACGATGTACTTCCAGTTGCAGTTGACCGTGCGGTCAAGAAGACGGCGGTAGTTGAGAGGCTCAGTAGTTGGAAGGTACGTCTGTCCCTCAGCAACTTGAGTCTGTAGAGCCGTTAGTAAAATGGAAAGAGCGAAACAAGGAATCGCTAGACTTACATCGCCTTTCCATCCTGGGTTGGAGACGGTGAATTCAGGGGCATGTGGGGAGAGCGGAGTACCAATTGGTTGTGGCTGGTATCCACCGTACATGTTGCTCATGGCCATGCTTCCCATACCTGGAACGCCTGCTGGGAGGTTTGCAACTGAGCCATAAGGAGTCGAGGATGGTGTGAAACCATCGAACGAGCTGTTGCTGCTGGCATAGGGGAATGAGCTTGCACTGCTTCGGTTATTGTATCGGCCTCCACCAGGTTGGCTGCGGCGTCCCATGGGAGGGGCCATCAGCATATCTGGGTCTTGCATCAGACGGTCGCCACGGAAGGTTGGAGCAGCACCGTAAGGCAACGACTCAACGAATGGTTGACCATAGCCACGCTGCATCCACTGGGCAGAAGAGACGGCTTCAGATGGTTGGAAACCTGGAACGGCAACTGGACCTCCAGCATAGGCAGTGGTTGGGGCAGTGAAGTTTGGCTTGCCACCATTGTTCCAGATAGCACGAGCCCGATTGAAGCCACTGGCAGACAATGCATCACTGGTGTCAGAGCGAGCGTCATCTTGAGCAGCCCAGGAATTGTCTCGGGTGAATTGAGGACGAGCAAGTGGTGGAAGGTGGTTGAGGCGCTCCTCAGATGGTGTGTGCATTGGGTAATCAGCTTCGGAGGCATTGCCAACAACTTGGTCAAGAGTATGCTTGGTGATGCGAGTTTGTGCAAGTTCTTGGTCCATACGAGCAATCTTGCCTTTGGCAGCCTCAAGCTCAGCCTTCAAGACAGCAAGCTCACTGGCACTCTGGGCAGGGGTATCGTCACCAGAGATGCTTGGAGGATTGGTTGTGGGGGCAGTGCTGAAGTTGTAGGAGTCGGTGGCAGGTGTGATGGGGACAGAACTAGTAGCAGACACATACTCGACGGTACGGTAACGGACAGTATCTTCGGTGGACTTGAGAGCCTCGTTTTGCTTGTTGATGGTAGCTTGTTGCTCAGAGAGCTTGGCAAGGAGCTTGTCCATTGGATTGACCTCGGCGGAGGAAGAGGAATCGTGGTTGATCTTCATCTTCTGCAGACATTAGCATTGGCTCACAGATCGTTGGAGAAGAGGTAGAAGAGAGGGTGGAGGGGAGGTGAAGGAGCTCTAGCTTACCTTGGGACCAGCTTGGTTGCCCAGCTTGTTCGAAGACAGAGCAGTGGCAGACTTCTTCAACGAGGCTGCAGTGGGGTCCTGTAGTTGGAATGTCAGTAGGGGCAAAATATGTCTCGTTTAGGACCTTGCAGACTGTCGATACAATCTGGTGAGGAGATGTGGTTGGGGAACTTGAAAGAATGTCATCTGTGGGATGACTGGGGCAAGGACAAGACAACCACGCGAGTGAGGAGTTGACTCGTTGTGAATGAATGTAAAGATGAGGTGAAGGAGAGCAGATCTGGAGATAGGACGTACCATGCGAGCTGTCAAGTTAGCCAGAGTCTCTTCAGCGGAACTGACGTTCTCTTGGGAAGAACCAGCTCTGCTGCTTCCAGCCCGACGAAGGGTGGGAGAGCCAGTGGAGGCGTTGGCAGACATCTTGAGTAGATTGACCTGCTTCGATTCTCGTGCGAGGAGAGTTTGTTTGTCAGTATGGCAGATAATACTGCGTCTGTGGTCGAAGGGAGATGGTGGGAAGATGTGCGCGTCGCGGAAGAAGGTGGTGTTGTAGATTGTAGGTAGGTGGAAGAAGAAGGGAAAGGCAGGAAGGCGAAGATCAACAAAACAGATACGAGTCGTAGCTCAGGGGCAACTAGATGGAGTAGGAGCACTTGGTCGTACTATCCTCCCCGAATTGAGGCTCGAGATGTGGTGTTGTTGACAAAAGTCAAAGGAGGCGGTGGTGTTGTTGTGGTGTTTGGGGAAGAAAGTGCGGTGGGACTTGAAGCGCGAGGCTTTATACGCGGGTCCGCGAGGTTGGCAGACGACGACTCGACTCAACTTCGCTTCGTCGCAGAATCACGAGATCTCGAGATGATGTAACCAGATGGAGATTGATTTCATGAGCTTGGAAAGGTGAAGGAGTTTATGAAGGCAAGAATTTCCATCTGAATGAATCTTGGAGGGGAAGGAGGCAAATGAATTGGGGATGTTCTTGCTCTTCCCTTTCTGGATATCGACTTTTTTTTTTGCCCAGGGCGGTGTATACCAGAATACAGTAGCGCCTTCCAGTAGAAAAGAGCATTATTCCTCATCATAGGATACAATACGTCATATAGCTTGCTTCTAAGTGATGCTTGACTTTTATTGTGCTTCAACTTCCCGTTGCCAACATTCAAGGTCATCCAAACCCAAGGGACTGGGGGAAGGGAACATTCAGCCTCGATCAAAAAGGATGTAAACAAAGCGATGCAAAAGCAAATTACTCAAAGGAAGGGCTTGCTTGCATTGTACAGCAGGAAAAGTCTAATTGACCTCGAACCCAGACTCGCGCAGACATAGTAGGAAGAAGTAGGGCATACCTTTCAACGACACCATCCTTTGGTTCAAAGTTGGCAAGCCTCGATACTTCTATTGCTCGAAGTCTTGACTTCTCCGCAAGTAGGCCTGACTTTAGCTGTATCAAACAGCCCCGATGTTCGAGTTTTGCCAGATCTGTTGTTTCGATCGTGCTCTATCCAATCTCACTCAACAAAGCCAACCTCTACCAGGGAAGCTTGAGAATGCCCACCAAACACCGACAGAGTTAGAATTCCCTTCCAGACACGAATCCTATTCATTAAAAGCATCATGCACCCCGACTTGGTTTGGAATGCTTTCTTCATTCGTGACAGTAAGCCATTGAAGACTCGCCATATCCCAGAACATTCCACCAAACGCCAATGTTGCTACATATATGCTGTATGTCGTACACGTCCATCCATCTATACAATCCCACCTCTCTACCGCTTCTTGCCCTTGAACTTCTTCGATTCTGCAAGCTGGATTAGCACCGTCCATCCAATTCATACTTCGGACCGTACCTTCTGCCGTCCGCTTCTTCTTGGGAGCTCCCTTTCCTCTCTGCTTGACACTGCAATCGAATTAGACCTTGCTCGTAAGCTCGTGCAGGTGAAGACATACATCTTGATGTGCTCCAGTCTGTCCTCCTCAGCATCATCCCACGTCTCCCAGTCTGGATACAATCTCTGCAGATCCTTGATCGTGGCAACCTTTCGCGGATAATATGCTGCCAGAGCCGGGCCCCTTAATCTCTGTCGCAGGACTTTGTTTCCCAGTCGGAGGGCTTCTGGGTTGAATGTCGTGGAGAAGATCTTGCATTGGACCTGTATTCATTAGCAAATGTAAATTCACCATCAAAAAGACTGAGGAGGTATCCACCTTCATGAGGTCCAATATCCGGGAGCGAGGGACAGCCATATTGAATGTACTTGCTCCGAATTGGTCGTAGCTGTTCTTTTGAAGCTCGTCGCGACGTTCATCGAGCAGTCCAGAAATTTAGCCGCTTCGGCCCGCTAGTTTATCCGGCACAGCTACTAATGGTCTCTAACCTCCAAATCTCCCCAAAAATTATTATCAAGAATTCCTACAGACTTGCTCCACAATATTCTTCGAAATGCAGAGTCTGTTTAATCGACACAAGAGGAAGCATGATGAGGGTGCAGGCTTGGAGGAACGCAACAAAAAACACAAAAGATACAGCGTAAGTACTCATCGGGTTTCAGGCAGTGCTCATATATTCAAGAGCGCACGTTCTCACAAAAATCACAGGGCCATCATGGAGACGAATCGAGGATCTCAAAATCTATGGAAAGGGCCAGGATTGATCCAAGACCTAGCGTGAGCAGCTCTGTAACTCCAGCCCAATCTCGAAAGATCGCAAATCTCATCAAGGCACTGGATGAAGCCCTCGAGGAAGATGGCATGGATCAGACTCTGGATTTCATCGGAGATGAGGCTCTGAATCGATGCTTGGATCTTCGAACATCTCTCAGCTCAGCCAGAGCAAAGCTCGACGACGGGGCAATCAGAACTTCGTCCGCTGCTCGAGAACAAAAGTCACATGACTTCTTCAATGTCCCGAAGACATTCTCACCCTACTCTCTTGAGCCATGGAAATCCTCAACCATTCCAACAACCTTCCCTCCCCTTCCTAAAGTCCTTGATGCCACCCTCGAAAAGTCCGCATTTACCCACATTGGCTGCGGCAGCGGCCGTCCCACCGATCTGAGCTACGAACGTCTCGAGTGGATTGGCGATGCATACATCGAACTCATCGCCACGCTCCTCATCTCTCAAACCTTCCCATTCCTCCTCCCAGGAAAGCAGAGTCAAATCCGCGAGAGACTTGTGAAGAATGTTACCCTGGCCGAATTCTCCCGCCAGTACGGTTTCGACAAACGTCTCTCCCTCCCCGATCCGAAAATCTTCTCAGTGAAGCCACCAGAAATGACCAAGATCCTGGGCGATATCTTCGAAGCATACGTCGCAGCAGTCATCCTTTCCGATCCGCAAAATGGTGTAGCTCGAGTCTCGCAATGGTTGAAGGATATCTGGGGCATGATACTCGCGAAAGAAATCATCCACGAAGAGCGAACCGGATTTAACTTTGAGAGCCCAATGTGGAGTCTCCGGGGAACCCAGCCTACAGAGGAAGTTCAGAAGCAGCCCATTACCGCCAAAGAACGACTGCAGCATCTGATCGGTTCTAAAGGCGTCAGGCTCTCTTACAAGGAAGCAGCACCGGTCCAAAAGGATCCGAGTAACAAGCTACCACTCTTCACTATGGGTGTGTATCTCGATGGATATGGCGAAAATGACAAGATGTTGGGTACAGGTCAAGCGAATGGGAAGAAGGACGCAGGCATGAGAGCTGCGGAGACGGCGATGGGGAATAGAAATTTGATGAAAGTGTACGCGGATAAGAAGAAGTTGGTCGATGCCCAATTACAGTTGGAGCAGGAGGCGTCGGATGCCCAGAAAATTCTTAAAGAGTAATATTGGAGTTAACTATTGCTTTTGAGCCATGTTGAGCTATGTTTAGCCTACATACTGATACCCATTCCGCGAACTAAATTGCTGCTCGTATTGTACTCACGTTCTTTGACAAATAAAGTGAAATACCTACACCTCTCAAATTTTTAATAATTATCAGAGAATGGCGCTGTGCAATGTTCAGTACCGTGTGTTGACACAAAGTATCACATACAAAGTGGATTCGCTCAAGACTCTCTCCATAAAACAGCCTCGGACGACCTCGGCTGGGAATCATCGAGTGTTACAATAAAAAAAAAGTATCACAACACAATTCCCTAAATCCAATCCAAAAAAAAATACCACATCAAACAATCACAAAACTTACCCTTCCACCAGCCACCCTCGTAGAATCCCACAACATCCGGCTCTCAGCAACCGAGCCCCTGAAAGCCAGCCGGGGCACAAACACCTTTTTTGCTTTTTCCACCCTTATCAAATCAGGAAGCACCACAACTCATCCATTTCCATAACCCTCTCATCTCACAATGACGCTCCGTAGCCTTCAATTCCCATTCCACAATCGACATCATCACAACGATCACAAGTAACTTCTCACCACCTATTCCGTCCCGTAATACCGCCTCACTTTAGTACATTCATTGCATCCCCTCCCTCCGCCACCATCCCTGCAACTCCTCTCCAAACACCGAGGCTCAGCACCCAGCCAGCACAACACACACGCGACGAAGACACCGCAATGATGGGATGCGCATGATAGGGTAATCTCATCAACACGCACTCCCCCAAGACAGAAAAAAAAGTTCCTGCCACAACAACCTGACTCGACGAATCCAACATCTCTCGTACCTCTACTTTTACTTCTTTACATCATTTTGTCTGTAGACACTGAGTGAGCAGCCGCCATACCGTAATTACCTATGTGGTGTCCGACGCGCGAGATACCGTAGCCCGATAGCGAGTTTCGGCCTCGGCAGTGAGTGAGCACGAGCAGAGCATTCCATTCCTCTGACTGAACTCAATCGCTCCGTACCTGATCTTGCACGTCTGGGGAACCAGATACGAGTAACGTACCAGTGGGGGAAACCAAAAAAAAAGGAGAAAGAGGGAAAGATGGCGGATTCAGTGGGTGCGTATACTTCCTTTCCTCTATCCTCCCCAAGCCAATGCGCAGACCGATTGGTAGTGTATTGTATTGTATTGTTTTGCACTATCTAGTAACAAGCGGAATGGGACAAAGGGAAGAGAAGGGAATTCAAGTAAAGCAGCAGACTAACATTCTCGAATCCCACAGATAGAGTATTCGTGCACGCCCTCAACACAGTCAAGAAGATCCCCAAGACCGGCGCATCGCGGCCCCCACCGGGCGACAGGCTCCGCCTGTATGGGCTCTACAAGCAGGCCATGGAGGGGGATGTGGACGGTGTGATGGAGCGGCCTGCGAGTGCTGACGGGGCCGCCGCCGAAGAGGACGAGCCCGACGAGGTCAGGAAGGATAGGGATAAATACGATGCGTGGGATGCGCAGAGGGGGATTAGCAGGACCGAGGCGAAGAGGAGGTATATCGAGGCCTTGATTGAGACGATGCATAAATATGCTAGTACGACTGCGTGAGTGGCTTCTTCTGTTCTGTTTCCCTTTCTGTTTGTTCTGTTCGAGCTGGGGGAGGGAGGGAGGAATGAGGGTGGGGTGTCTGGTCTTGATGTGTAAGGATGGGGCTGATGTAAGGGATAGGGATGCAAGGGCTTTGGTGGATGAACTTGAGTTCGTCTGGGATCAGATCAAGAACAACAGTGCTTCATCTTCCGGATCTTCACCAGGCAGAGGTGTGCTTTCCTATACGACCCAACCGCGACAGTTCCACCAGCCGTTGTCAGGGAATGATGGGCCGATGAGGGTGCTCAGTCCCATGAGCCAGGACGATGAGGCAGAGCGGAGATCAGGGTATAACGACGATTACGAAGAAGACGAGGACGAGGATGAATATAATGACGGTGGGGAGAAGAAGGATGCCAAAACTACGAATAGGTGGAGGCGGTCGGTCGAACATGCTTTCACTAAGATGACAGCGGAGATTGCTGCCCTGCGAGAGCAGATTTCAACAGGGAGGGAATATCAGGGGAAGAAAAGCCGGTCGTTCAAGTCGTGGCTGGCTTGGTTGATATGGCTCACAATACGGCATTTCTTGGTCGATATGGTCGTTTTGGGTATTGTGTTGCTCTACATGAGGAAACGCAAGGATAGGAGGATTGAGGATCTGGTGAGGGAAGGTTTGAAGATTGGGAGAGAGTATGTCAGGAAAATAGTGCCGGCAAGATGAGATTCGACGTTGGAGAATTCGGCATACCTTCGATGTCACGATACCATATAAGACTTGGATACCAAGCATCCTACGTCTCTCAACCCACCCGTTCTCACTAAGACACCATGAAACAAAGGATCTCAACACTGTCGTCACAGTCACATCACATTCCACGCTGGAGAAATCTCACAGCCAGATCAATTCCCAAATCACCTCATCGGATTCAAATTCCACACAATCTGACTATCTACAACTCTCCATTCACCCATTCACCTCTACGACGGCATCCCATCAATCTGAGCCACACCATCCACAGCAGCAACCCACGAGACCCTCTCAGGAGCATACAACTCTCCCTTGGGTATATTCTGATTCGCCCACTCCGGATCATCCAACACACCCGCCTTCAGAATAACCGCACCCGGGAATGACTCTCCAGTCCTGAACAGCGTAGTCCCGCACTCGGGGCAGAAGTGCGATGTGATCTTCTTCCCACTATCGGCTTGTTTGGTGATCTCCTTTGGCTTGCCTGTACAGCACAGCACATATATTAGATACCTAATCTTGAAAAATACAGAGATTTGTAGGATAGGATGGTGAGAAGGGACTGGATGTTGAAAAGAGCGATGTTTTGGGGGTTGGATAGACAAATCTGGGGGGATGCGTGTACCATACCTTCACATTTGAAAGAACCTTCGGGCACAACGACGTTGTTGCTGTAGTTCCCGCCGCTGATCTTACGGCAGTCCAGACAGTGGCATAGGAGGTGGGCGTTGGGCTTTCCGGTGAAGTTCACGCGGATCTAGACAGATGTAGATAATTCGTCAATACCTTTGCTCATATTTACTTAATACATACAGTACATCAAGCCATATATCGCACCATTAATTAAGAAAGGAGATATAGGGGTAGATTAGAAACCAGAGGATTCAAAAAGGGGAATTAAGAGCAGCTTGACAAAGAGGGAGGAAAGCATACCTTATTACAAAAACAACCACCAGCAGGCATTTTGAAATGCTCGATTCGTTAGGGAAGAGGTTAAATTAATTAAACTTCTTCTTCAGTTCTAGGTCTGAAAACAATAATAACAATAAGATAGATGTTTACTGAACAAAACCACCTTGACGGCTACCTACCCTCTATATATACTTCCCCTCCTTCCCTCCTTCCCCAGACTCAACCCGACCCACTCACTCACCCACTCACTTCCTTAACACCGAGAACGACTAAGTACTTACCTACTTTACCCATCGTCATCACCAAGTCCTAACAACACACTACTGGACTGGGCTAGGCTGGCATCGCACATCTCGAGCTAAGATGCGGGGTGTGCGAGGTGTCTAGGTAGTCTAACAACCTCTGAACCAACCGGATCTAGACTCTCCCGTATTTATGTCCCTTACCCCCATGTGCGATCTGATCTGATTCGCTACACTTCTTCATTAATCGTTATTATCATGCAAGATGCTTTTACCTTTTGCTGCTTTTGAGTGCGTCGGGGCTCTTGAATTTGTTCTTCATGGAGTATAACAGTAGGTAAGGAGAAGGAAGCTCCACTACCCTCCTAAATCCATACTTGCAGGGTGGAGGGACTCAAGATCAACGGAGATAAACGAAGCTCTACGATTTCGAGTTTCCCCCTGAATGTTTTTCTTTGTTTCTTTTTCGCTTAATACCTATAGGTACTCAAATATTACTCTTTTCACTATCTATCCGTATGACCCGCAATCTCAGTTCCAGCCCTACACAGCACTCCTAGCGGTCATGAATTCTTTTCGATTATCTACCCCGTTTCTCTCTCTCGACGGTTAAACTGCGCTTGGCATCTGGTCTTATGGGCTCTTACGCACTTCCCAAGAAGCGAGCTAAACGAGTTTCACGAATTCTTCTCATACATACATACATACATAGGAATCTGTTTATTTCTGCTTATCGGAATACCATACCATCTCTATCTCTTTGTGATTGCATACCTGTAGAATTCTTGTAAAATTCTAGCGTTTAGGGCTTGGTACAACCGTGCGTAAATGATTCTCTGCTACTCCAACGCACGTCTTGGTGTTCTGTTCGTGGCTGACAGGCGACAGAAAATGAACCTTGAGAGTTCTTTCCAGAAGACAAAAATCCACGTACGTCGATTATTAGCTGCTCGGGGGGAGGGTAGACTTGGAAAGAGAGCTTGAAAAAGAGTGATAAGATCACTGCAAATTCTTTAACAGAAGGACGTTTAGATCGTCCTAAAGATACCTGCCTCAAAGTACCTTACTGCTGCGACAGGGGAAGAGCATCACAACATCCCGAAGCGAGCCTTCCCTTTTCTTCCACTTGATTCGCCAGTTCCGCTTCTTCGCATCACCAATGGAAAAAGCAAACAACGGAATGTTCCCGCATCCCCCAACTGAATCCCGTCAGAGCGCAAGCACATCCCGCCCCGGACTTGGCGAACAAAGTTCTGACAAGCGCCGCTCCACAACACCAAGCTACCAACGATTTAGCCTCTGTTGTCCATCGATCGCTTGCTACCGATCCGTGCGCTTTCATCTGAACTGCTCGGAGGCTGGAGATGAGGTACAGTAGGAGGAGGTGGGCGGATGATATCGAATCAACCTGCGTTTGGTTGAAGTTGAAGTCCGGGTCAAGGGAAAATGGCGATTGCGATGACAACCCCACAAGCTCCACAACGGAGCACTGTGGAGCAGGATGGAGTCAAAGTAAGCTTATTCATATTAACCTTTGCGTCTTCTTGTTTACTTTCTCCTCTCCCCCGTTCACTTCACGTGATGCTCAGAGCATAAGGTACCTAGAAGCTGGAAGAAATATTGTTGTTTGTCTTTTTTCTTCCGCTCCTTCCTGTCTTTTTTTTTCTGGAGGTGAAGGGGGTTTGCTTTCTTTCTAGTAAGGATTATGGGTTCAAAGACTAACGAGAGAGCAACAGATCCAGAACCCAGCTTCCAATCTCGCCCAAGCCATCTTCATCCCCTTCAAAGGCTTCCCTCCCGTCCCACTAAGCTCAGCAGCCCCTCTGAATCAAAGCGAGAAGCTGCAAAGAATCCTTGAAAATGTCGAAAATCAGCAAGCCTTGGTCAAGAGCAAAATGATATACCTTGCTGGAAAGCGGGCGGGGGAAATGATCGGGAAGGCGGAGCTGGAGTTAATGGCTGTGAGAGAGGGATACGATAATGATGATGAATCAGAAGAGATCATGAAGTTTAGGAGGGAGAGGAGAAAAGAGGCAGATGTGATGATGCAGTTCATGAAGACTCCTTCAAAGAAGGATGCTAAGAGCGAAGATTTCATGTGGAGAGCCGGAGCAAGAGCCAGCAAGACAAATACTCAGAACGGCCTGCAGAAGGGAACGACATCACGAATGCGACACCCAAACGGTGATATCAAGCTTGGTGGTACGCACAAACCCCGATCCGACTACGCCATTCGGAAAGAAGTCGCCTCAAGTCTCCAATCCATCGTCATGGATGGTACAACCCAACTCGAAGCCTACGACAAAGTCTCTTCCTCGAGCCTCAACCACTATAAACAAGCCCTAGCACGCCGCACCTCAAGATCCGATTTCTCCTCTCCCTCTCCCATTAAAGCCAGATCTGGAAATATAAACAGAAGTCCAAAGCGAGCAAGCACTCTCCCAGGCGTTCTGCTCAAGGAAAACCTTGTCAGTCCACCAGCATATACGGGTCTGCGAAGGACAAGCATTGGTACTCCGACGGCTGGTTGGATCTGTGAATTCGATCCGGTCAGGAATATAGAGAGTATGGAGGAGCTGGTTAGACGTGGTAGGAAGCAGGGATTTTAGGAGTTTGACCTTTTCTTCTTTTCTTCTTCTTTTTTTATGATTTCACGATTTCGTTAACTAGCGTCCGGGTGGAACGACGAGACGGCGTGAATGGGATGGGACGGGATGGGATGATATGGTGTTGGAACGATACCCCAAGATACCCTGATGTAAATGTTTTTTTGCTGCTGCAGATTTTCTGCAGCATTACTGGTCATTGTCTGCGTATTTCTTTCCTACGGTAGCTCTTTGCTGCTTGCATGCCATAGAACATGTTTGGCATGATTTAACTTATCAGTGCTGCGACATCTAATAGAAATACAAGAAGTGTGTTTTGACAGGCGTATTCGCCGAGTCCGTTTTCAACTTTTGAATCCATCCGGCTCATTGCCTTATTTCGTTCACGTTAATTAGTGGCTCAGAGAATGAAGATTCGAGAAGCTGGAACCTTGGTTGCAGAAGCCGCTTCGGTGGATCAAGTAGATGTTCCAAAACAAAGTTTGTTAAAAGACTTGATGTTTGTTGTGGAGAAGTATACTAGGTGGAAGCCGAGCCGTGGTTTGGAAGGGGAAGACTAAAGGGCCCGGTGGGTCACGAGACTGGGTCCAACAACACTTCAAGGTACTTCCTCGCTATGTCATACACGGTTTCGCCCTTTCGCTTACTATTTCTTTAGAAGAACAGCTATCTTCGGCATAAATTCGATTTGCTTTCAGGCCGGAATCGTAAATTGAAGTCGAAGATTCAAGGTATGTGTAAACATCCAACCTCGCCTGCAGCACGAACTGACATGCATCAGATTCCCATTACACCAGCCAAAGCCACGCATTCGCTCAACTTAGCAATTAATATCATCTCAACATGGCACCAACACACCTCGTCACGATCCTAACACCCATCCTAAACGCAACCTGCGCCATCCAGCAAACCTCCAGCTTCACCTTCCTCTCCCCCACAAACCTATCATCCTGCTACCTCGCCCCCCTCCAAACCACCTCCACCCACTCCCCCCTCTCCCTCCTCTGGATCCTCCTCATCGTCTTCGGCGCCTTCGGCCTCATCTCCCTCCTCATCTTCCTCATCGGCTGCCTCATGCACTACCCACGCTACAGACTCATCACCGAGCTGCGCCATACGCCCTCCTACGAACTCCACGAGAAAGCCGAGCGCCTGTACGTGCACTACAACGATCTTGAAGACGACCCGAGATTCATGGAAGGTCCCGGTGGACGCATCCGGGATGTTCATACGCGTGTCGATGAGGAGGAGAGGAGGCGCATTATTACTATCACGGACTTGACCAGGGAACCTGGAGCGGGGAGGGAGAGGGAAACTGTGAGTGGAAGGGAAAGATCAAGAGGGAGAGTTCTGTCAATATCGAGAGGAGGAATGGATAGGGGTCTGAGGAGAGCTGATCGGATCCCATCCCGAGTTTGCCTCTTGCGGCTGATAGGAGTGTGTCTACGCCACCTGCTATTGCTTCAACGCATCAGCAGGAAACGATGATTGGCATCAATGCTCCGCAAGTGGTTTGCGGAGGCCATTGTGGTGTTCTTGATGTACCTCCTCCAGCGTATACTAGAAAGGAATAATTCGCCGAAAGAGGTGGGGGAGGGGTTTCATGAATGCCTTGAGAAATAAATTTACGGTGGAAAGCTTCTATACAAACATCATTAGGTTCTGAGTATCTAGCTTTAAGAGATATACTTCAAAAGCCTGTACTTACGTGTGAAAATCGAATCGATCCCCAAAAACCCTAGAATTCCCAAAGCGGATCACTAAGCGATACTGACCCAAACGTCAGTCACCACTTGAATATCTTCCAGAAGAGTGCACATTCCCACTCACAAAAGTCTCCAATAAGCCGCCAAAATACACAACCAGTCATCCCATTCTTTTTCTCTACCATACATAACAAAACCCCAACCTCATCACAGACCATGAGGTCAGTAGCGGTCACATGAGTTCCCAAACAGGATACTACCAGACCCGGACCCAGCCACTAACAGACCGAACAAAACGGACACAACCAGATCCAAATATCTCAAGAGAATGACAGCATCTACAAACATGCATGCCATGTATATAAGCCAAGTGTCCGCGCTACACAAGCAGTTTCTGGGATCATCCTTCTAGAAAGTTCTTGGTGGCTTCGAAACGTCTACTGCAAAGGTAGCCTTTTACCTTGACTTCGTTCTTCGCATTTTCACCTGACATCCATCCTCCTTTGGAAATAATAAATTATATTTTTACTCGAAGACTCGAAAAGAATTAATTTCTATTCGGCTTCGACACCTGCCCTTTTTCTCTTGCCAATAAATACGCAAAGAGAATATCCATCCCAATTCCTTCCAAGAAGAAGAAGTAACCCGCCAACCATGGCGACCATCCTCAACGAAACCTGCGTCTCATTCCTAACATCCAACTACACCAACATCACCCAATACGGCTCCAGCATCACCGCCCGCTGCCCATACACCAC
>JAFJYG010000897.1:0-20844 GCA_017366145.1 Cadophora sp. M221
TTGTGAGGGAGGCGTCGAGGGCGGCTTGGAGATGGGAATCGACTGTCTCTGGACCTGGCGGGGTGAGCTTGTTGTTTGGGTTTAGTGTTGAGGTTTCGGATTGTGAGGCCATGATGAGGGATGATTTTGTCCCAAGTTTGTAGCTTGGATCGAAAATGTTGATGTGAGCGCAAGTATGAAGTTGTTCTGAAGACTCCGAAGTTTCGGTGTTTAGATGGAGGGTTTGTTGCTAGGGGCTGATCTTATAGAAAATTTACTCAACGAGAAGATACTAGTCATGTCGCGGCGACCTTGGATTCACTTGTCCGGGATCGAAGTAGAACATGGTCTAACATAAAGTGAAAGAGGAGTCTGTGAATAGGGGTTCAGGTTGAGACTCACCCACTTTTCTCTGGACGGAAGTGACTCTTTATTGATTTCAGGATTCTTTCATGAATTGTGGAACCATCCCGTTCAACTTCAAAAGTAAGCGAACTTTGAGACAAATGTACTTCAACTTCCCCGGAACACTGCATTTCGAAAGAAGAATAATTGCTTGCTTTATTGAACTGCGATCTAATTTCATTCTATACTTCTATGAACACCCCAATCCCCGTCCCATCATCGGTTCGGCCCCATGAACCTACCCACCATCCATCACCCTCATCCCCAACTCACCCATCAAATTGGCTCATCTCTCGGCTCAATCATAACCTCATTAACAGCAACATGTTCGGGCTGCATCAACGCATAAACAATCGAGCCCGCCACATCCTCAGTATCAAGAACCTTCGCACCAGACGGCTCCCCATACTTCTTAATAGCCTCCTTATCCGTCGACAAGCCCAGCAAATCCGTCGCCACGTTCCCCGGCTGGATACTCGTGACGCGCAGTCCCGAGCCCGCTGTCTCAACACGCAGGGCCTGCAGAGTAGCTTCGACGAAGAATTTACTCGCAGAGTAGACGCCCAACCCAGGGAAGACCTTTCGTCCAGCGTCCGAGGATATCGCTACGATGTGGCCTTTTCCGCGCGATAGCATCCCGGGAACGGTGGATGAGAGGCAGTTAAGAAGACCTTTGCAGTTCACATCTACAGTCCTCTCCCAATCATCAGTGTGGCAATTTGCCATCATAGTGAAATACATAACACCCGCGCACGAAACGAGGATATCAACGGGACCGAGCTCTTCCTCTGCGGTGCGGATCAGGGACTCGACTTGCTCTTTCTTAGTCACGTCCGTTTGGTGCACGAGCACTTTCCCGCCGTGGACGGAGAGTTTCTTCTTGAGTGATGAGAGGGCATCGGTGCGGCGTGCGGCTAGCACGACGTTTGCTCCTTCGCGAGCGAGAGCTGTTGCTGTTGCGGCGCCGATTCCAGATGATGCTCCTGTGATGACGGCGACGAGCCCGCTGAGTGCGCCTTTCTTGGTGAGTTTGGTGCCGAATCCATTGGCTTGGTTAAGGCGTAATGGAGGACGAGGAAGCCAGCCTCGGGCGTACCAGTGGCGAGCGTAGGTTTCAACCAACTTGACGTCGATGCTTGGGCGTGGAAGACTGGCGAGAGATGCTTTGGTAGCTTCGTCGTTCAGGATTGTGATGTCTCTCAAGAACTCGACGCTTGGCATCCCTCCTCGGAGGATGTCTGCTGTGAATGCACCGGCGCCTCTCTTCAAGGATCCGCGCTTCTCGGTCCAGAGAGACACCCAGTCTTTCCACTCTAGAGGCTTGGTGGGAAACCCAAGCTTGCCAAGATCATCAAATAGAGATTGGGTATCGACGGGATTAGCGTCGCCGAGGTGGAATATGCGGTTCTCTGCCGTAGTGTCATCAGCGAGAGTAGTGATGGCTTTACTGACAAAGTCCACTGGGGTCATCTCAGCTCGCCATCCAGCGATATTTGGGAAGTAGCCGAGATGGAGTGATTCGACTAGCAAAGCCGTGAATAGATCGTAGGTATTCGTAGATCCCGAAGTGCTGTGACCGCTGATTGTTCCCGCGCGCAGAATCCTCACTGGCATGCCGCGAGCGCCGGCTTCGTAGACTAGTTGCTCTGCAACCCACTTTGTCTGGCCGTAACCATCAACCAACTTATCAGGTACATCCTCGACTTCGATCATAGCGCTTTCTGGCCAGGCTGATGTCGATGGCGGTAGAACGCCGTTGGTTGAGATATATTGAAGTGTTGCACCGCTCTCACTAGCCAGGCGCAGAATCTCTCTAGTACCGCCAACATTAGCATCCCGTAGAGCAGCATAAGGATATACCAAATTGACAGTCGCCCCAGCATGGACGATGACCTGAACACTCGATACGAGCTCCTTGTAGTGATCCGGAGCAAGACCAAGTCTCTTGTGAGACAGGTTGCCAGGAAGAACCTCAATACGATCCAGAATAGAATCTTGCCAGAGTCCAAGATCCAACAAGTTCCTTCGGATTCGAGCAACGCCTGCAGGGGCATCCTCGTCTTCGGGGCTATTGAAGCGGACGAGGCAGACGATTCGGGCAGATGTTGATTCGAGGAGGTCGACAAGGAGGAAGGCTCCGAGGAAACCAGTAGCACCAGTCAGGAGAACGGTATCAGCAGATTTGAGAGCACGCATTGGAGTTCCAGAAAACTTGATATCTTCATCAAGTGTAGCATCTGCACGTAGAACAGCAGGTAGATCTGCCTGAACTGCTGCAGTATGCCCATCTCGAATACCACGTACGACTTCCAAGTGGCCCTCCAGAGTTGGGTTAACTACGAGTCTTGAAACTGGAACGGAGATACCGAAGGTTCGTGACATTCGTGTGGCGAGATCGGCAAGGGTGAGTGAGTGGCCTCCTAAATCAAAGAAGGTGTGCTCCTTTGTGACGGAGGTGAAGGGGACACTGAGAGATGTAGCCCAGATCTCAGCGACTGCTTCGATACTGATGCTGTTATCGCGCTCGGTTTTGGTATGGTTGAACATTGTAGAGATTGATAGACCAGGTGGTGGGAGACGTTTGAGATCTGCCTTGCCTGAGACTCTGTTGGTTGGGAGTTCGTCAAGTTCGACCCACTTGAGAGAATGAAGTCAGCTTGTGGGTTCGAGTGGTCTTGAGTTGTGTGGAGACGCATTATCGAGAAGAGATGGTTGGGAGGGGTCCGATTTTCGAACTTGACAAAACAGTTTAGATGAGGATGTAACAAGAGGATTTCTTACCAATGCAGGAATCATGTATTGTGCAAGAGAAGCTGACAGAGCTCTGCGAGCTGCAAGACTGTAGCCAGCTTCATCAATGATTGGGACAGGTCGATCTCCTATCTCACAAGATTAGCAGGCATTCTCCATCACTGCAAATGTTCTGGGAGCTTTTGGAACCATGAACGTGCTCCAGGTTTCTCTCAAATGTTGTGGAAAGAACGTTACCTGGGTCTTCTTTGTCACGCACGATATAAGCTACCAGCTGTCTATCGAGTCCTTCGCCATGAGCAATAACAGCGCATTGCTTAACGGCCAACAGCTCAATAATAGCATTCTCAACCTTTCCAGGTACGACCGAATAACCTCGAATCTTCATCATAGCTCCCACACGGCCCGTAATCTCAAGGATCCCCGACGGAAGCATACGTGCTAGATCTCCAGTTCTGTACATACGAGACCCTGGAGTCTGATCGAATGGATTCGGTATAAAGGCTTCAGCAGTAGTTTCTGGGAGGTTGAGATACCCTCGAGCAAGTAGTGATCCGCCGACGAATAACTCTCCTGAGACCCCATTATCGACTTTCTTCCCTTCTTGGTTCAGAATGTAAATACGTTCTGGATCCATGGGTGGTCCAACAGGGCAAAATGGTGCCTCGCTGTCGATTATCTCCCGGATATCCCCACAGGCAATCTCGTGCGTTTCACTGGCGCTGTAACAATTCAGCAGGCGGGTATTAGGGAGAGCTTTAATAGATCGACGGGCGAGGTCTGTAGTGACTACTTCGCCATTGAACCATAAAGTGCGAAGTTTGGGAAGATCTGCTTGAATATCTGAATGTCGTGACAGGCAAGCAGCTAGGAGAGTGGGCGTCATGAGCGTCTCCGTGACTTGGCGTCTGGATAGCAGTTCTACCAGCGCGACTGGATCGTAGCTGGCTTCGTCTGGAACGCAGACTACGGTCGCTCCTTTGAGAAGAGGTCGTAGCATTTCCCAGATAAAGAAAACGTTGCATGCAACACGATCTCCTGGGGATAGGTCACTGAGTCGGAATCTTAGATCGTATGAGAGAACTGGTGCCATATGTGGGTTGGCAATTCCTTTGGGTCTGTAGACTGGGGTCAGCAATCCTGCCAGTGACATGTCAAAGTCACCGAGACTTACTTTCCAGTCGTTCCCGAAGAGTAAGATACGAAAGCGAGGCGCTCCAAATCATTCTCAGCTGGTAAGGGAGACTTCTTCAAATGTTCTGATGATGCATAGGAGCCTTTCTCAAGCTCGTCGATGATCATCAGAGGTATATCTGCGTTGATCTGGCTGGCTTGAGTTGCATTCGTGATGACCACAACTGGTTTGGCATCCTCAATGACATCTGCAAGAAGACTTGGTGGGTATGCAAGTTCTATTGTTGTTCAGCATATTTCTCTCTCGGGTAATTAGGGATCCATGGCTCTCGCACGCGAGGTATTAACACTTGAGAACACAACCATGAAAACCCTCCCACTCCAACTGATTAAAATCATAATTCACTTACCTAATACCAGAAATGCCCCTCCCGCCCGAATAGCGGCAAGACACGAAATTACATAATTTGCACTACGTCCCAGAAGCACCCCCACGAGGCTATCCCGCCCAACGCCATGATCACGTAGACGATTGGCCAGATCCGTGACCTCGACATCCAACTCGCTGTAAGTCAAACTTGCAGTCTCATCTTCGAGAGCAACAGCATCGGGCGTCGTTCTCATCTGTTGAGTTATGAGATAAGACAAGTCCTTCGTGATATCGAGGATTGGTGTTTGTTTTGACTTTCTCGTTTTGAGAATCGCTTCACCGCCATTGGGAAGTGAGGATGACTCGTGGCTATCTGATGCACTCCCATTCGTGCCATTGCTTTGGAATTTGGTAGATGTGTCTTTACTACTATTATCGCCATTGAGCCCTGCGGAGCCGTTCCCGGTCTCAGAGGGAGGCATTTCGAGGGAGCGAAGGTGATGTTGATATCCACTGTACAGAGTTCAGAAGTGGGGACTTACGTAGAGCTGGAATGCGGGGTTGACTTACATATTTGATTTCAGAAATGCCAATTAAATCCTCAATTTGTTTTTGATCTTTGAAGATGATGTTGCAGAAATGTTGTTTCTGAATCCTGTTTCTGTTTCGCCCCCTTTCGTGGCGGTGATGTAGGGAATGTTGATCCAGTCTCGTTAGCCCCTTGGCCAAGAAAAGAAACTTCTGTGGTTCCTCGATTCTCGTTGGGGGGAAGTTGTGGGGAACTGGGGCAGATAAGGCTAGCTTTACACGTGATTACGCTTGAAATTTATTCTGCTTTTAGTGAAGAAATATCTCGAAAATTCATATTATCATTTTATGGGAGCTTTGTTATTGATTTGGGTTGCAAGGTATTGATACATGTTGGAGTCTTGGCGGATCACGTGAATCGAACCCTCCTGACTTGCTCTCCTGAGTTGCTAGCCCAACTCCTCCAAGGACCATTCAAGGCTTTTCCCTTCCTTCTAAGTATCTGTCTCAGCCGTTACAACTTGCTCTCCAAATCCCTCACAGCAGCAACAGCCTCAACCTCAATAAACCACTCCTTCTTCGCCAACCCCGCCACACTCAGCAACGTCGAAGGCGCTTTATGAATACCCTCCCCATCCGTCAAAAATTTCACATAGACCCTCCGAAACGCATCAATATTTGTCTCCAGATCCACGATATAGTACGTAAGTTTGACGATATCACGGAAAGTTGCTCCAGCTACTTCCAGGGCGACTTTGAGGTTGATGAATGCTTGTTTGGCTTGCGCTTCGAAGCCCTGGACTGTGCTTCCGTCTGGGAGGGTGCCGACTTGGCCGGCTGTGTAGATGAGACGTGCTGGTGAGGAGATGCTGGCGATGTGGGAGTATGTTGGTCTTGTGTAGGGGCCGTTTGGTGGGTTGAGGAGTGTGATGCACGGTTTCGAATGGGATGGCATTGTGAGCGAGATGGTTGACGGTGGCGATGACAGAATTGTATCGTTGGATCAAGGGCCGATGAGTAATATTTGATCTCTAGATCTTGGTACTGGATATTGAACTCATCGGTCTCTTATCCAAATCTTCACCGCTTAAAATATGGGAACCGGAGTTCAACGGGTCAGGAGAGTGGGGGATCTATTCCGAATGCCGATGGCATTGCTGACATATGCCATTTTAATCGGTGAATGTCAGAAATTGATCAGGGGGTCTTGTTTGTTTACAGGATGAGACTTCGGTGTTGTGCTTTTCACCAGTTTTCAATGGAGAAGCGTCGCTGAGGTGAAGCTCCAAGCTGGACTCGCTTAAAAAAGGGGCGGGGTAAATCCAGCTTCTTGGGATGGCACAAAAAGAAGTTGAGCCAGAGGACTTGTCGTACATCTGCGGCTCCGAAACCAGGATCGGCGTTTAGAGCGGATCTTTCTGTTCCTGAGCCCACTTTAAAGTCCAAGATAAAACGGGTGAGATGCTGCGTGGATGCTGCGTGGATGCTGCGACCCAGGTCTGCGGTATTCGTATTGTTTACATTTTGTGAGCTTGAACGCTCTAAGCGACTAGTCGCGTATCGCTTTGTTTACTTTCAATTGCGATATGCAACAAACCGATTTAGGACTTATCAAGCGAGACTTGAGACTGTAGTGAATGTAAAATCACGAAGTAAAAGTGAGCGGATGAGTGTGTGCCCTGGCTGTGTAGGAAATCTCAAGCGAGGGGAAACGGAACCGAGTTGGTGGATGGGATTGGTTTCCCGAATGTAAGAATGTGAGAAATAGGAGCAACATTTTTCTCCTGTTGATAAGTCAGAAAATCAAAAGGTGTGATACGGATGGCTGTCCGTAATCTGGTTAGTGTACGAGGCTTTTTGAACAGGAGAAAAAGAGTGCGACGCCGTGGCTCCGAGGATTGATTTTTCTAGGGCGATAACGTAGAGGTTTCCGAATGCTACTCTTCTGGGTTTAAATCTTTGAAAACGATGTTGCTTCTTTTGTGGGCGGATTAATTTTGATTTCTTGATCTGTGCTTCTACATTATATAAGTTAATGATTCGAAAAGAAAATGAAACTCCGGAGGTCTCAATATCATTTACCACAGTTTCTAGTTGCTTCTTCTCTTCATATGTATCAATGGTTTGAGTTCCGACTTTTCTTCATCCCAGAGGAGAGGGCTATGCTCCCACTTTCGCTGTATTGGTCTTTCTGACCCAATTATCCACAGATTAGTCTGTGGTTACATGTATCTCGAAGCCATGCTTTTGGTAAATACGAGCTACACCAGAGTCATATGCTCCTGTATTGGGAGCCGATGTTCGAATTTTGAGTTGAAGTTAGCGAGCGAACGTGGGATTGATGTGAGTGTGAAGCCGAGGTTTCACATCGTTCGCTTCTATGCTATCTGGTAAGTGTAAACAACAATCTTTTCTTTCCTATAAATTTGATGTACGAGATATTTGGCAGCCTGGTACATTCGTTCTCGTTTGTAACTTTTGAAAACCCACGGGTCACATGTTGATACTCGCCATCGCTCCTTGGCAAACTCTCCAATGCCTCGTTGTTCGACGAGACTCAGCTTCATAACGTTATGGTCGTGAGCATAAGAAATTCCCATTGGAAGACTGACCTGAGTTTAAATATTCCACTTATGCTACGGTCTAAATGCCAAAGTTACCTGCTTACTCAGTCACGAGGTGCTGGGTATGCTGCGTTCCCGCTACTTCCGAGTAAATGAACTCAAACTTACTCGAACTGACTTTTTCATTACAACCTTAATTCAATGTCTATATAAGAGCTCCAGTTGGCCTTTTCCTCCATCATTTCTTCATATCAGTAATCGCTGCTGCTGCAACTTTTTCGATTTGGAGATACTGTTCGTGGTTCTCGCTTCCATCATGGCTTTCGGGCCCATCCGTGAACCACCACTGACCATCAACACCATCACCGGCACTACAAACTCTCGCTTGGACCTGACAACATCAACAGACAAGAATAGCTCTGTTGTCTCACTGATTCCTTGACGGCAAAGACCTAAGGAATGATGGAGGATCGGCCGAAGAAATGGGAGAAGGCAGGAAGCTGTCACGTGGCATCGCCAAGAGCCCCTGAATCTATCTCGTACCGAAGCGCTCGACCTGTTGGCCGGCCCAACTTCCTCCGCGGCTCCATCAAACCTGGAAGACTTGAAGACAACTCCACTCAACTGAGGCTGGACATCGTATCGATTATCGAAATGGATTTTCAAATCCATCCCGATGTCTCCATCCCAGCTTCCAACGTCCAAGTTCCAACGTTTGGCCTCAAGTCATTTCCTCTGGAACGCCGAGACGAATAACTGCCGTTGGCTTGACTCCTATCACTTCCACCGTGAGATGAGAGCCGCTCAGCCAGACCCTTGGGAGCGCTTAACATGCGACACCTCCTGTCTCCAAAGCCGCTTCTCAGAATCCCATCACCACTGGGCGATCCCAGACCAAATTCCAAAAAGGCGCCCGCCACCAGCCCAGCCCGTCAGTGCGCCGAGGATCTGAACAAACAATGGGGCTCTGTTTCACCGACGCCGCCTTTCCCCTGCCGCCAAACTTTCTCCTTGCCTTCTCCTTCATCTCGCATCTCCCCGCTTTCCTGCACGAGCAATCTATATGACAATAATTGCTGCCCGTTTCCAGGTGATTTGTCTCGCTTCTCCTGCCCAGAGAAGTGACAACAGAAACTTCGAGCCTGCCAAGCCGGAAACCCTCCCTTTTTCAGCCTCTCGAAACGGGCCTGGTGGAATGTGCAATGAAAGTTCATTTGTCCGTTCTGCGAGACGCTCAAGTGCTGCCTCGTGCGCTGCCAGGGGAAAGTTTATATAACCTCCAACCCATCGTCTTCTACTCTTCCTTTCACCATCTCAGCCAGTTTTATCTGATTACTTTCATTAAGCCAACTCTCTTACATTCTTTTTTTTTTTCACACGTCGTCCCAAGCACGAACAGTTGTCAATCGATCTCGTAGCTGGTCTGGATATCAGTTTTGCAACACTCACTCACTCATTCAAACTTATCCAACGCGGTCTATCACCAGTCACTCACGAACACACAAAAGTCACTTTTCAAAAACAGTTTCAAAATGCCTTCCATGATGAACTCCGCCCTTTTCGGTCTTTTGGCCACTGCTGCCAACGTTGCCGCCCACGGTTTTGTCGACCAAATCACTGTTGATGGTACTTCGTGAGTATTTCTGGATGCCCAGGTTTCCGAGGCATAGTTTCTAATTCCACCCAGCTTCACCGGATACCTCGTCAACTCCTACCCATACATGGCCACCGCCCCTGAGTCCATTGGATGGAGCGAGACCTCAACCGATCTCGGATTCGTTTCCCCATCCAAGTTCGCTACAGGCGATATCATTTGCCACAACGGAGCCAAGAACGCTGCTCTCTCCGCACCAGTTAAGGCTGGAGGAAACGTCGACCTTCACTGGAACACATGGCCAGAGTCTCACCACGGCCCAGTCATCAACTACCTCGCAAACTGCGGTGGTGATTGCGCCACTGTCGACAAGGCCACCCTCAAGTGGTTCAAGATCTCCGAGTCCGGTCTCCTCGACAACACTGCTGCTCCAGGTACCTGGGCTTCTGATGCTTTGATGGCCAACAACTTGACCGGATCTGTCACTATCCCATCCACCATTGCCCCAGGAAACTACGTCCTCCGCCACGAGATTATTGCTCTCCACTCTGCTGGACAAGCCGATGGTGCTCAAAACTACCCATTTTGCATCAACCTCGAGGTCTCAGGAACCGGAACCGATGCCCCAGAGGGTGTTCTCGGCACCTCTTTGTACACCCCAACTGATGCCGGTATCCTGGTCAGCATCTACACTGCCGGAGCCACATACGAGATCCCAGGCCCAGCTCTCTACGCCGGCGGATCAGGATCGAGCCCATCCACCCCAGTTGCCTCATCTCCTGCTGCTCCAGTCGCATCTGCTACTGCCGCCCCTGTCGCTACCAGCGCGCCAGTTGCCAGCGCCGTCCCAACCACTCTCGCCACTGCTGTATCCAGCGCCGCCCCAGTGGCCACCGCTGCACCAGTCGAGGAGGACGAGTACTGCGAGTAAGCGTTCCATCAACGACACTCCCCCACGAAGTCTCATCAACCCGCTTCACGCAATTCCTTTGGAAGGAATCGCAACCCTTTTGCGCATACAACCCGAAAAACTGTTTTTGTGACTTGCGTTCTTGTAAATATTTTATAGTTCTCCGTGTACTGGATTCCCCTGAGTGGTTTTTGGACGAAAGGGCACGTGTATACACACACTTTTCTTCATTCTTGTTGAACATTTTTTGGGGGACGAGATATAGAAGCACAATGAATCACGATCTATGATCTGTATCAACGTTACCTTTGCCCTCTTCTTGACTTCTGTGATTCTCCATGCATATTACTGTAAGTCGACTTGTAGGAACTGCCAGTGAGATGTGACAGGAAGATTCTCTTCCTGCCATCTCATCGCATCATCTCAAGCCAAATCTCTCATCCCAAACATCCAACAACTCAGTAACCAACATTAGGATCTTCCCAATTTCCGACCGCGTCATCACCAACACCCTATCCACCACGATTGGTCTCCCTCCCCTCATCACAAGCTATGCCTGCTGCCCCAGTCTCCAGTGCATAAAAAAAAACCAATGCTTACTTGCATTACCGAAACTATCCCATCCCCTTATCTCGCTTCCCTCTTGGCAACCTGATCGTTTCACCATGCCCTGCACATACGCCACACCACGCCGCGACGGAACATCATCACAGCATTTGCATGAATGATCCTCTATGATCTTCCGATCTCCCGATCTTCGTTTGTTCGTGCCAAACAATGTTTCGTGTTTTGTTTAGGCAGTGGTCGGAGTCCGCTGCCCCCGGATCTATGGATGGGTGGTGGGGGGTAGGGATGGGATGGGATGGTTGTGAAACGATCTGGTGCTTTCATACAGAGTGAGTGAGTGAGCAAAAGAAGAAATTCCAGCGAATGAACTTCGGATGGTTGATGGGGGTTTGGATTGGTTGTTAGACGCGCTGTTTTGCCCCTTTCCCCGAATCGTTCGGTAGGATTGACGGCATCACGTTTCTTGGTTAGACACGTGATATACGCAAAGCAACTTGACTGGCTACTGTCCTGGGAAGATCATGATGATTCACTCTGACAGCTTTTCCGACATAGGACTCGGATACGAGATATACTGGCCAGTGGATAATGGACCTCTCGTATCTGTACAAAGACTTTTTCTTGGGAGGACTTGGAAATGCGGCGGAGAATCTACATATGTGATGGTGCTGACATGAGATTCTAGAAAACGCCTGTTCATTGATAAGAATCTCCACAATGAGAAAACTAATTCACATTTATTTTGCTGTTTTCAAATATCGACAGATCAAGATGGGGGATCCACAACCTCCAAAGCGTGAATTGACGTCCATATCAGAAGCGATAAAAGTGATCCCAGTCGCTAGAAATAAATCCATCCTCACAGCAACAATAGCATGGGACTGGTGCGGAGCATGGTCCGTCATAGCATTCAACACGTCCAACTCGTCTCTTCCTCATCCTCTAACACCCAGCAGGGCAGCACGCGGCGGTCTCCTCCTCTCCCTCATCCACTCCACCGCAAAATCCTACAGCTTCCTCACCAACCCCCTCAGCCCCCACCCACACGTCCTAAGCTCACACATCCAATTCCTCAGCCCCGTCCTCCCATCCACTATCGTCCGCCTCACAGTTCGTCCCTTAAAATCCGGCTCAAGAGTATCGATCCTCCAGATCGAACTCCAGACATCCAACGCAACCCTGATGTCCTCAGCTCCTAAACTCCCCAGCGCCGAATTGGAAAATCTCACCTGGAAAACACACACCCTCGGTATAATAACCGCTGGCAACCTATCCACACTCACAGGCCTATCGTTTCCAACTCGAGCAAGCGTGCCACGAACTGAAATTCCGGATCGGCTGACTGAATGTGAGGAAGTCGTCCTCCCGGATTTCTTCACTGATGTCGCCCCGATCGGACTCAAGTTCTCTGGATGGCCCGTGAAGGGGTATAGAGAAACTATGACTGGGAGTGATAGGCTTGGGAGGTGTACGAGGGAGTGTTGGTATGCTAGGTCTGATGGTGAGGATTGGGATCTGGATTATTTGGGTATTTTGTGTGATTTTGTGGGTTTTGTTTCCCTCTCCTTCCCTTTCTGACAACCTGAATCCATTTCGGAACTTTGAAGGCCAGCACCACAATCTAGGTTCAAAGGACAGGGAATTCTTCCACGATCTTGGGGAATGGAGACTGAATTAACAACTAGATCGAAGGCGCCCCCGCAAACTGGAGTCCCAATCGAGTAGACCTGAAAGTCGGAGTCCGCTACCCCACATTATGCATGACGACGGAAATCAAGAAGGATCCCAAAGGTCTCAAATGGGTGTTCATGCGTGCCAGAGCATTGAAGATCGAGAATGGGAGGTTCGATACGCTTGTCTATATCTGTGATGCGGAAGGAGATTTACTGGCGTTCGCTAAGCATGTCTCGCTTATTGTGGAGGGGAAGTTTTTGGCTGAGCATCCGGAGGAGGTGGGGAGGCTGTTTAAACTTTGATTGGGATGGGAGAGAGAGTTGATCTCTTTGGCCTCAACTTCCTCGCTCACTGCTCGTCACTCGTTCTACTTCTCGATTCGACACTTTCCGTTCTTCGGTTTGTCTTGGATTTGACTCGGAAACTCTCCATGTGGTATTTCCAGCTCCTTTTCCACTCGTCCGGACCCGATGAACTTTCAAAGTACTCCTGTTTCACTAGCAACAAAGCCGAGGGTTAGAAGAGGGTTCATGATCCGTTGCTGTATCTCTCTCGCAGAATCGTATTTCGCTTAATATCTCACACACGCAGTGCCCCCTACTCCTTCTTTCTGCCTCAAGAACGGCCAGCGACCCCCAATTCAATCATCGCTCTCTCAGACTCCCAAGTAAGTCTATCCCAACTCCCCAAAATCTCCCGCAAATATGCATTACTTTTGAAGCAAGCGGAAGCATACTTCCCAAGCCTGCAGATGAGAACAACGAGAGCGATCCCAACGACCAGGAATATGAGGCCCGGAAGCCTGATTGTCGTATGTTTAAAGGACTTGATCAACACGTTCGTACAAACGAATTGGCTCTCAGGTGCCATTTCGTCTGGTGTTAGAGTTGTGTTTATGAAGGGATTGCCTATGGGGAAATGGACAACTGCTAATTGTGATATCGCGAGCATGATGTTGAACCCTACAGTCAGGCAACATCGATTAGCTGTGTCCCACTTGAAGCACCAGGGGCTTCTAGCCGGAGAACTTACATTGACCCACTTCCTTTTTCCATTGATCGTTGCCACTTGCAGTTTGAATCTCTGTCTGAAGATGAGAAACGAAGAGAAGCTGTTGGCTTGCGATCAATTCCGATCCAGAACCCCTAGCAGCATCGCCAATGGTTTGCAAGATTGGCGTTCGGGGGAGTAGCAGAGAAACCAGGCCCCGATCCTTCTGCGTGCATTTCTCCAGAAAGGCTTCGAGACCTGTTGTATTGTCTTCGCCTCGAACTACACCGACCCATGGCGAACATTCGGTGACACCATTGAAGCTTGCGCACAATTGAAGCTTCTCCACGCAACCGATTGCGGTCACACGATCTTTCCACGCTGGAACGTAGCCGCCTTTCTCAAAACCAGGGAGTGGGACTTCTTCCGTCGCTTGAAAGAAAGGGTCGTGTGTTTCGTACAGATGTACAAGGTTTCTTCGCGACAAGTAAACCAAGGACACGTTACCGACGTCGACTTGGAAGTTGGGATGTACGGTGAAATTCGCTTGAGGAAACCAGCTGTGGACTTTATATCTAGAAAAACATCAGGCATAATCTGTATAATCGTTGGGAATTCGGAGCTTACGCGTTAGCATCATCCATTCGAACAGGGATGGAATTGTTTCTCCCGTTGTAAGTGAAGTGACAATATCCATGGCTGCCATGATCGTCGTCACATTGGTATGGGTCCATGATTATTGGGGCGCAAGTGCTTTCCCGTGACATGGTCAAAGAAGAGTCGACGTTGATACCGATGTACGCAGCAGTGATGTTTTTCATGGTCATTGTGTAAGCGGATGAATCACCACCAATACATTGGCCTGCAGCGAACGGGCAGGATGTGTTATCAGTCCCGATCCATGGAATTTGTCTGTTGATCATGAGGTCACAAGTGGATAATAGGGCATCGTAGCATTGGCTAACATATCCAGTCGTTGCTGCTGTGCCACTCGCCACAAGTTTCGCATATTGACTCAGTACGATTCGACGCACGTCGTCGCTGCTAATGCTTGCGAGATTAGATATGTTGATGGGCCAGTAACCGCAATTAACATTGCTCATCTTTGATAAGTATTCAATCAGAGCGAAGGGCAAGAATACCCCAAGGCTGATGAAGCAGGCGCCGTGGATGATCCCAGAAAGAATGACGGAACAAATGAAAGTTGCGTGTCTGGGACCCAAGCCACCTTGACCTCGCCGGTTTCTGGTCCGGATGTGCTTCCAAGCGATGCGGATAAAATATATAGCAGTAGCTACGCGATGTGATGTTAATGGCTATTGCCAGTTGAGAAGTCTCTTTGGAGCACTTACAAAAAGCCGATGGGTTATTTCGCAACGTGACCGCATACCTATCAAGTCGGGCTTCCCGAAAGGGCCTGAACAGGCAGAATATGAGGAACTTAATGATTGTCCAGCACTTTGGGCTGATGTATGTAATCTGTGTCTCCATCAATGGCAATCCACGAAGCAGGAGGGTCTAAACGACGCTCTCCTTTCCTTGGTAGAGGAGGGCTGAACGAACCAAAATAGCGAGCGTTGAGAATATAGCGATCCCCCAGATACTCGGCACAGTCAGAAGAGGGCTGTTGAGGATGTTGGAAGTGATTTTGTTTGCCCAAATGCCAACATATATGTTGTCTTGAGGACGCACTTCGCCAAGGGTTAGCATTGTGTAAATGATTTCAGATTTGATTGATCTTGCTCTGCTCGGCAGGGTTTTGAGAGTTGGAGTCTCTTCTTTCTTATCATCTTAAATTGGCTCTTTGCAACCTTTATGAGCTTTATACAGCCTTATCAAGATGTAGGATTCCAGGTGAAACTGAAGGTCCAGCAAGGCAGACAAGGTAATTGCCACGCTGGCATGATGAGGCAGACACCTTCCCTCGCGTGCTCCAGGGCCACATTTTGAGGGTGTCAAGAGATTCCTAGAATAAATACGCTCTCGGTGAGAGGATAAGGAGGTCACTCTTGCGCTGAGCAGGGCCATTGTGTGATTGTCCAGAGAGGTTGTGCCAAGCTGGTGGCGTAAGCTCTGGACGCCATTGCAAGGGCTCAACTCGACAACGTCCAATAAGGACTTGCGCGCAATTTGATCGAGGGAGAGCGGTTGCGATGTGGCAGTGTTTTGCCTCCTTGTATTACGATATATCAAGGGGTAGTTTTTGATGGAATTGCACTCCAGCACGCGGTCGTTCAAAGTAATCATCGGATTTCCTGAGCTTGGCAGGTTTCATATGCTCTATTTTGAAGGCAGAGACGATTCGAATGGGCACATAGATATTCTGGGCTCGAGTTTCCTGAACTCATCAGAAGTCAGCTATGAGTCTGCTTGAGAGAGATAATTGAATGGTCGGGCGGTCTATAATTAGCCCGCGTGCTCATTCCTGTAGCTGTTCTGACAGTGCCCGAAGCGCCTTAGGCGCCGCGTTACAAGTTGCATTGATGTTATCGCCCAATCCTATCGTCTTGGGGGTCTCATATGAAGTAGCTGAGCTTGCTGTACTGATGATGTATGGGAGCTTGAATTTGGAGCAGAGGAAGACGATCTCAGGTTTTCTGAGTCTTGGAGTTGAGGTTGGCCCAGCTTGTGAGATATGTGGGAAAGAAGTGGTAGCAAGTGAATGGAGTAAGAGACTTGATCTCAAGGCGAGCCTGTAATTTGGGAGAAGCTGATTAGCCCAAAGTATCTATGCTGTAGCTGATACACTCTTCTCATTGCTCTCGGGCGTTTTGTGGTTCGAATATAGGCTGATTCATGACGTACATACCACATTTTTTTCAACCCTCCGTCGACAACCATTCCTGAGTTCCCAGAAGGAGCATTTCCAACCAAGCTATCGGCATTGACCATGCCTGTAGGTCGCGACATACCGCTCGGCCACGACATGCACGACTAGTGGCTTCCTGTATGAACTGTTGCTAGTCATCTGCATCAAAATCCGACAAAAGAGTGTAGCAGAATACATGAATCGAGAGATGGCGGAGCCAAATGAGGTAAGAGATGCCATATGACAGGAGTCTGGCAGTAGCAAGTAGGGAAAACAAGACAGTTGTAGACTGCTGTCCGGACATGAGTCAGGGCTGTGTGCTATCTCACATTTTCAAACTCTCAGTGTCCTTTTCATGCTTTCGGAAGCATGGAAGAGTGCGACCAAGGTTCCCACAGCTGCACTGCCGGCATGTGCACCCAGACCCAGACAACGGGCGGGTTCCCTTGCGCTGGGCTGGTGGCTGATCATGTGACAATTCGGACAGAAAGATTTTGGAAAAGGAATCGGTTCGGTGTTGAGCGGGAACGACGCTATCAGTCTGTAGAGTATAGAGTATCGGATGTCGAAAACTAGCATTCCCAATCGGCCTGACTTCTTGCCGACGGAGCATAGTCGAACACCTCGGGTGGCATTTCTTGCCAGCTGAAGTCAGGATAAGTCAGGACACGCAATGCACTTCCACTCCCAGCAAGCAACTCATCTTCTTGGCATACTTATCAGCTCCATTTTTTTCACCGCCGGTCCTTGATTCATAAGCTGTAAATCACCGCATAAGAAAGCAGTCCAGACGATTTCTCACCAAGTCTGCAACATGCTAACTGATGCTTGAGACAGCAAAATGAGAGACGAGCGAACGCGAATGTTGTGCAATGGGCCTTCAAATCTAGAGAACGCCTTCAAAAGTCAAATTCACCATCGTCCTCTTGAATTCTCGCCAGAGATTCGGTGTGTCTAGTCGATGTGTAAGAGAAACACAACTTCGGAGTCAACAATCGCTCGATGAAAAGGATACCGCATTCGCTCAAGTATATCTGAACGACATCCTAGTGGATATACTGGACAGCGTAACTTCCCATCGGTGCATAGCAGCTTCGGTGGTTGTTGTGAAACATCTGACAGGCCGTCATCAGCTGTACTGCAGTCCACATAAGCGAAGGAAGCGCGAAGGATTCTCGCTCGGCGCTGAGAAAGGAAGGGCACGCGACAGAAACAAAACTTGAGGCTCATAAAGACACCGATACCACGGTACTGAGATGCTTCGGTAGCATAGCCGAAAATGCTTATATAGAGAAATGGGGGCGGCAGAAATCTGGGGACTTGACTTCAAGACCCTGATCTGGATGGACATCGACCAGGTTAACCACGGACATCCACATGATGCTTGCTAGGTCCAAATCTCTCCAGAACCACAGGTATGGCGGTTCAAAAAACAACAAATACGTCGACGAGTGGATAGATGCATCACCAGCAACATGGAGGTCTTTGGGGGAGGAGAGAGAAAGGGAGGAAAAGTCGCCGGCAGCAGCACGTCCTCGTTTCTTGTCCATCGGTCACGTGCACCACCCAGCTCCGCGTCCGGGCTTGGCGTGTCAACGCCTCGAACATCGCGACTTCCTCGCACTTCAACAGAAATCCGCATATCTTCTCGCAATGGCTCTCAATAACTCCAAGCGCACCTACGAGACTTTCTCCGAGCCATTCGGAGCATCCTCCAACTTTTCTGAGCCCGTCCAGACCTTCAAACGGGCACGACAAGACATCGAGCCTTCACTCTGGAATCAGATCCTCTCTCTCCCACATACCACAGCTCAGAGCCTGCTGTACCAGATATGCAGCGCCAATCCGTCTCTGTCGTCTTTCGTGACATCTGCACACGATGCACGCGTTGCTGCAGAAGCCGCTCGACCTCCTGTCAATTTCGACCACTACAGTAGGGATTGCTGGTACACCATGAATAAGAAGTACAAGCGATTGTCTTGTGGAGCGCAGTTTGAAATGATGGGAGATATCTGCCAGGTCTTGGACGAGAGTCGAGATGCCATTGTTGAGGCTGCAGGAGCAGGTGTACGTTGGGAGACGAGGCGGAATGCTCTTGAGGTAAGACTTTCTTTTTCTCGGGGGCGATGAACCCTTACTCAGCCCCCTTGAGTTTTGATTTGACATGTTACTGACTCAATTGCCAGGTGCTGCGAAAGATCTGTAAAAGTATCATGCTTTGCGATGAACCACAAATTCGACACGAGTTGATGAAAGACGGCTACATGCTAGGTCAGTTTGCAGACAGCATGCAGGAATTGGCAAGAGGCATGACAAAGGAAGAGAGGGGTCGTTACAAACAGGAGGGACTGTACGAGAAGCTCTTGGAACTGCAGACCGAATGTGACCCGATTCTCATGGAGGGTTTGCCGGCAGTATACAGGATTTTTGACGGTGTTGAAGATGAAGAAGAGGAAGAGGAAGAGGAGGACGAGCAACAAGATGACGAAATCGACGATTGCGACGCGGAAGTAGTTAATGGAGCATACGATCACGAGGGCGATGATGAAGAGCCATACCAGGAAGAAGAGAATACCACCGGGAGTGCTGCAAGTGTTGCTCTTGGGAAGCAAGACTACAGCTCACCCGCTTTCCAGCAGTTCCAAGAGATAGCTCAGCCTTCCAGTACTCACAGGACAAAAGTGTTCAGCGTTGGGGAGTTGTCATGAGAGGGTGCATAATGCGCGGAGCATTGGCGTTTTCGGGGTCTGGACATAGAAGGGATATTCAAGAGTTGGAGTTCTGTATAGGAGTTCTGATTTGGTGGGCTATATTTACATATCTACGACATGATTCGATCATATATCAAATCCCTTGCGAGTGCTCCTGGCAAGTGCCATTACTTTCAGACAATTCTCGAGAAACGATCGCTCACACCCGCCTTTCATTTAGCTCATGTTGTCAGCGGCTTCGAAAAATATGGCGTGAAGTCTTCATTCAGAAGATGGGTGAACTATGGTTGATCAGCTTAGATCAGAAGTCGGGAAACCGAACACTCACCTCCTGCCCTTGCTTCTGCATTTCCTCGTCTGATTCCATCTTCTTACACATGGCAAAGAACTCATTCCTCTCGGGAATCGCATCCTCATCCCAAATTCGACGAAAGTTCGCTCTCGAAATAGGATCAACAAGCTCATGCCATTTCTTTCTCCTGACCTCGCTGTACTTGTCAAGAATCGAGTCGTCCGCGAGTCCATTTTGCATGGCCATCAAGCAGTCATATAGACTAGTCACATCAGCAAAGCCACCTGTTAGCCCTAACCCACCACTACGAACTTGGTCAGTCTTTGGTCTTGGAAGTTCAAGCATCCAATACTCACAATGGGTTGCACAGGTGGGCCGCATCTGCCACAAGCAAGAACCGACCAACTCTGAAGCTCTCTGCACACCTTTGGTGTAGCTTGTAAGGGCTCGCGCTCACCAGCTTGTAGTCTCCAGGCTTCGGCTTGCCGGGCAGCATCTCCTCGAACCTTTGCGGTTGTCTCTTGAGATATTCTTCCGTGGATAGACCCCAGGTGTCGCCATAAGTTACACGCCATAGCCCATCCGTCGTAATTCGAGCGGCCATAAACCAATTTTTGGGGTCGATGATGAAATTCGAATCCCAATACCCGAACTTGTGGAAATCGTAGTATACCTACATTCAGTCCGGTTAGTATTATCTCCTCCGAGTCATGAACCAGTAGATGCCTCTTGGAAGGGTGACTTACATTCGTAGCAATAATCTGACTTTGCAAAGTCTCACCCGGAAACCCCAAATCTCCAAACAGCGACCTCCGGATCTGACTATTTGCTCCATCGGCCCCAATCACATAATCAGCTGCAAAGGTCTTCCCTCCCTCCAGACTCTCAACCTTAACCTTCGCCTCCTGCTCGCCATGCTCAATCCCCACGACCTTATGATTCCACTCCACTTCCGCCCCCGGCAGAGTTAGAAAGTGATTATACAGAAGCCTCACCAATCGATCCAGCGGCAACACAACCATTGCTTCGGGATGATCAACATCAGTCTTGATTCCAGCAATGAGCGTACCATCCGGGTTGCGCCAGCAAACCGAGTCGGGGTTAAAGCCTTGTTTCTGTATCTCTTCCAATACTCCTGCACGCTTCAATTCTCTCACGGCCGACGGAGCGTAGTGCGCTGCTCGGGGGTTCTTATCGAGATCAGGGGCGCCATCGAGGATGATGACTTCGATGCCTGCTTTCGCGAGGAGGATTGCGAGGACAAGGCCAGAAGGGCCTGCGCCGACCACAATAACCTTTTCAAGCAGGTATTAGTTGAGCATTCAGCGGTTTTACAATTCTTTCACACACCTTTTTGATTTTCTTCTCGTTTGACATTTTCAGTACTTCACAGAACGATGACTGATCAATTGAATCTATACTTGAGAACCGGGGTCTTAAGATTGCAAAATATTGTTCTTGCATTCCGTACTCCACGAAAGTCGCGATGTTTTGATACCCCAACTCCTCCTCCCCGAACCTGCAGCTAAGGAGCTAGGAGCTGAACGTTGGAGAGTTCTCATCCCC
>JAFJYG010000898.1:0-20807 GCA_017366145.1 Cadophora sp. M221
CTTATGAGGTGATAATGTGAGGAATACACCTCATTTAAGGGCAGGTACTTCAGAGCACAGCGCATTATTACGGTAAAGTACAGTACAATGCAGAACCACGTGTAAATAAGTTATTTTACGTTTCTCTTTCATCCAGGTCTACCTATGCATGCCCTTGTGTAACGTGGTCTGAGAGGTGGAAGGAAGTGCGTGTCAAAGAATTAAGACTTTCTTGGAACCTGAACCTGAACCTGAACCTGAACCTGAGATTTTCTTCTTTTTCCTCTTTCTTTCCTCCCTCCCTTCCTTTCCTCTCCTTCGCCTTTTCCCTCTCGCTCTTCAAAACTCAAGGTACAGTACAACAAGACTTACCCCACAAAAGACACAACACATTCGCCTCCACCATGAAATTTTGCAACGGGGGTGATGCCTGTCCCTCCACAACATGGAAAACCCGCAACAACGACGAATGCAAGCGAGTATCCACAGCCGGGACAGCGGAATAGTTTTCGTACCCGGATTTTTTCGTTGTCGTTTCTACTTAATGTGAAGAACGGCGTCATCGATTTTTACTATTTATGTATTTGTCTGTTTTGGTGGGGAGAGCTTAGGTAGGCAGGTGTAGATGGATGATGCTGTGAATGTGAAACTTGCAAGATGTTTTTGCCTTCCTAGTTGGTAAGGATGATGATGTGGTTGTTGGTGTTAAGACGGGTAAGAAGGGGAGGGAAGGGATGGGTCAGGTAAAGAGAGTTTGGGCTTCATGTGGGTATGGCGCAAGCAAGCACTCAATTATCAATTGATCGACACGGGAGTGCCGTTCCCATACTCCCTCCCCTCCGTACAGTGCATCCGCAGACAAGCACCGAGAATCTCCAACTCTGGTAAATCCCCCTCCTTCACTTCCTTCTACCTTACAAATCAAACGAGCGAGAAGGAGCGAGATACATGGAAATGAAAATAAACCTGCACATCAACGAATACACATCAACGAATAGGATACAGCGTTCGTGGTTTCATCTAACCAAGGCTGGGTTCTTGATTGTTGATATGCCGTGCTGTTATTGTTACACAAGAAGTATATATTCATCCACTAATTCTGTGCTGCGCTGTGCTGATGTGCTGTTCCTGGAGGTTACTAAAACTCCACGTCCTCGTTTCAGACCTTCAAATCCTTCACTTCCCATCCTTCTGGTTGGTCCAAGGACGTTTTATGCATTCATGCCCCCTTAGGTACAGCCATCCTTACCTTACCTTCTGCCTTGCTTTCCATCTCACTGGATATATCTCCTCTCCCTGGCCTTAATAGTAAGTCAGCCTACTGTAGGCTAACTGGCAGATTATCAATTGATTCAATCAAATCCAATTACCTACCGTCCTCTCAAGCTGCAGAGGATTTCATCATTAGGTAAGATAAAATTCAAGTCCGTTTGGGTTTGGATTTGAGTTACGGGAGGTGGCGAAATCATTGATTGATTGAATCGCTTGTTGATTTAGCCTTGCCGCCCCCAAAACCTGATACCGGAAAAGTGAAAATTTTCACATTGCCTGCATGGAATGCCAACAACGTCACGGTGCTGTATTGGTACAGTCATAGCATAGGAGCACTTCAGCTCAGCTCATTCATCGGACCAGTAAGGCAAGGTAAGCTGGTATGGTATGGTTGGTACCTGAACCGAACCCACAAACCAGTCATACAGTTAGTAAGTCCCCTCCCGGGAGGACGGGATATGGGGCCAAAAAACCCCCCATCCAGGCACAGGTACGGGGGCCAGCAGGGAGGGAAAAGAATGGAAGTGGAACTGGAATGCAAGGAGGACAAGGAAAACAACGGGATCGTGCTGTTGTTGTGGGGATTTTGGCTACCAGAGGATTGGATCGTGGCTTAACACGTATGTGCGGAACTGTTTTGGGTACAGTAACACCCATCCACTATAGCGATTTAGCTGTGCCCGGCCTATCTGTGGTTTGGGGGTTAAGGTATGACTGTACAGTATTGTAATTTGGCATTCCAATTCGCGTGTCTCTTTATCAAAAAATATACTATGCTTGAAAATTTTCTCATTCGCTTTCGCTTGTTCTGGGGAAGACGGGACGGGAAGAAAGTTGGGTTTTGATGCTGGGGTTTTGCCTGGGGTTGGGGTGGCATAGGGCTGGGCCAGATTGGACTGCGCTGGCCCGACCCGATCGGAGTGACTAACTCAATCCCTTTGTCCTGGCATGTCCTGTCCGGTTTTGGTACGAGTACCTACTCCTCTATTTCCGGACATCTGATAAACAGAAGGAGAATTTTTTCGTTCGTTCGCTTATTAGCAAGATGAGCATGAAGCTGCAATTTCAACATCCGAGTTTTTTTTTCCCTTCCCTTCTTAGCGATGTGATCCCGCTGGTGAAGTGTCACCATTTGGTCCCTACCTCGAGGAGAATTTCCCGTTTCAAAACACTAGCTAGCGAATCAAGGCCGATATCGAAGCCGATGTCAATGTCGATGTTCCAGACGAGTCTTTTCCCGGAGATCCTTTGGTTGGGTGGGTAGATGTCGGCCTTGTTGGGGCCAAGGAGAAAAGTTTGAACGATTGGCAGGGCGTCGACCGCAGGTCTGGCCAGCGCCTCGAGAAGGAAATGCGGCTCGGCTCTGCCGCCTTCAAACTTCCTGTTCAAACCTTCGTCAGCACAAGGCGTCGTCCCGGCTCTATCTGGTTGCAATTAAATGGAGCAGATGAGCACGCATAAGCGCCTGTCCATTGATGTTGGTGGTTGATGCCTGCCTGTCCTTGCCAGATCTGTTATCTTTGTTGGTTCGGTGATCTGAGACATTCATTCGGTTCGGGTATGTATGTTTTAGACTTCTCGGTGAACAGTTTTCCTGCTCTCCTCTCCTTTCTTTTTTTTGCCTTTTGTGCAACAGCTGTTGACTGGTTCAGGTACGGTTACAGCTTCGGATACGCCCGGTTCATGTTTCTCCCTTTGTGTGCTCGGTCACTCGGTGATCCAATACAATGCTGTGGTAGTGGTCTGTTCCTGGCCGCTTCCTGGCCCCGAAGTAGAAAAAGGAAAGTTGACAGCTGCAGTGACACATGAGTTCCTGGCTCTGGGATTCGTGTTCCACGTCCCTCTTACAATTGTTGTACAGATGTTTTCTTTTTGTCAGGTCTATGGCTTGTGGACCGGTTCGTGGCGTTGGGGTGTGCGGTTCGAGGTGACGGTATCAATTTCAGATAGGTACGATTATGGCGTGCTGGATCGGTCCATGCTGAGACAATAGACAAGGAAGTTGAAAGCTTTGCTTGATCAGCCGGAAGTTTAAAGTCAATGATGGGCGGGTCTGCGCTTTGTTGGTCTGTTCTGAGATCGAGATCGGGCGGGAAGGGATTTTAGCTTTGCTTCTTTCTCCTCGCGATCTCTTTCGGGGATACGACCAGTGTTGGGAAAATTATGTCTAGTTGGGGATGATGAGACCGTGATATCAGACTATTGGGCACTGTCTCGTCATACATTTCTGTCTCATACACCCTCTCAACCCTCAACACCTCGCTTCGTCTTGAAGAAGTAAAAGCGAAAGTCGTTCATGGGTATGGAAAATACCCCAGAGCAAGCGCCAAGTCAAGAAACCAACTGCAGTACGAACCATTTTTGCTTTTGGCCGCAGATGCTTTCTTTCAGATATCTAGTCACCATCGTTTGTCACGGCTCTGGCTCCTCGGGTCGTCTATCCGCCCCATGGTAGCACAGAGCCCCCAAAATGTTGCTTATTCCAGAATATCGCTCTGCATATATGTACTGCACTGTACTGTGCACATTCCGAGACACACATTTGCACATATCTCATCCACTTCCACGTGCGAGTCCTGCAGATAAAATTGAATGCAGTTGCGACGCTGTCTTACGGATTGAGCATGATTGCAGTACATTGCAGCGTCATGTGTTCGGTGGTCCGACATGATCCGATTTCAGGAATGCTCCGCTGCAAACCGTCTTTCTCCGATGCAAGAAGCAAGGAATGCTGCTACTATGCTTTCTGTAGTCGGTGCTACAGCAGGAATGCAATTATTGATCCTTGACTCACGTGAGTACAAGGAGTTGGGGACCACGACGTAGGATGTCCTCGTTTTGGCTGGGTTAAGGCGAGCGAGTGGGCGAGCGGATACTTGCATCGTTTCTGCACTCGAGAGGAGCAAACGAACAGATATTCCCTGCCTCGGCGGTTTCGGCCTTCAACGGCATATAGAAATTGTCGTACGGCATATACAGCACACGAAGAATGTGGAGCAAGCTGCTTCCCTCACGTGTCCGCCGGCCGTTTCAAATAAGATGTTTGCGTGGCTCTCTTTGTTTCTCGGTCGATGCCAGCTCACTGCTAGGCCAGAGAGCATTGGCTTCACAGCATGATCCTTCTCTCCAAGCGAGGGGGGGAATGGAAGGAATAGGCCACACCTGGGTCGAGACAAGCAATGGGTACCGCAGTGATGTTATACAGCATACGGATACAACAGGATGTTTACTTCACATGCCCTTGGGGACGCGAAGCACTGCTGCTCCTGCTGTATGTGAGTACAGGGAAGAGGATCTCCGGTGTTGTACAAAGAGAGTTCTCTAATGGATATCGGCACGGAAAGCTACAGATTGCATTACTGGGGACCCAGTGGTTTCGAGTTACATAGTGTCCAGACACCTGGGAGCCGTTGGTGGCCGCCGATGTGATGGATGTGCATCTGTTCATGCGGTCACTTACGTGTTGCGGTTGTGATGGATGCTGCTCTAAGGGCCTGCCAGCTCTCTCGTGTCTTCGATCAAGTGATACGACTTGAGGACATGTAAGGGGCTAGATATCGGAAGTTGAAATGGGCAAGCATATACTTAGTTGAAGTCGTACCGAACAGATAGTTGCGTTGATCTAGTCCGCAATCGCCTCATCTTTCTCTTTTATCTTGTTGATCGCTGCAACCTATTCTCTTTTCTCTCGATACTGCATGGGTATAAATTGGGGGCTGGTTTGGCTCGAGTGTGTCGCTTTTGCATGCATAGTGTAGCATGGTAGTTCTAACCGACATGATGCCATCGTTGCTTGCAACGCTGAGTCTTCTGGAAGTCCAGGGATCAAGGTTAACTTCTCAATTGCAACGCCCTTGGTGGCTAGGTCAGGTTGATATGCATCCCTAGCCAAATGTTGTTGTCGTAATTGTCGGCAGTTGTAGACGAACGAGGTTAGTCTCGTCTAAATCTCCCCTGCGAAGATCTGGAAATCCGGATGTTGAGGATGATTTCAAACCTTAGAAACGAGATCAGGTTACGTTTGGGTACGAAGAACGATAACTCCGAGGAAGCCAGATGACCTTGGAAAAAGGACAGGATCCAATATCCGTTGGAAATAGGTACTTGGCGATACGACAGCATGCGGACATGAATTTTCCTAGAAGCCACGAACATTGAAGGAGGGAGGACCCAGGCTCGGCCATATATTTGGAGTATACAGAAACAGGTTTACCTCAATGCTATTTAAATGAACAGTACTTTATTATGGCAGGCTGAGTCATTTGAAGTGCAATGCTGGATTCTGGATGCTGTCAATGGGGCAGAGGTTGACGACTGGACTCGGCTGGTGGTGTAAACAGTCAATTCGAAAGAGCACTTTGGAAGTACTCCACAAACCAGCACTTACTTACAAACAAATTCCTTTGGAATAAACAATGAAAAACGAAGTAAACAAATCGACGGGGTGATTCTCATTGTAATAGCTAAAAATCCATACCATCCAAACCCAAAGCCCAAATTAATCACGTGACGGCCAGCCTTTTGAAGCAAACAGCTCAAACCGCAACCTTCCTCGTCGTCACTCTCCAAGCTCGAAGTCAACAACGCCTTTGCGCCGGAGCTTCCACAACCCCAGCATTGACGAACGAGAAGCTACCCATTGCAATCCCAAATACCCAGAGAGTCCAAGCAGTCAATGAACACACTCTAAAGCGCCTCAAACCCCTCAACACTCACCCCGCCCGCAACCATGACCTCCCGCCTCGTCCTCGTCATTGGGGACCTCCACATCCCAGACCGAGCAATCGACATACCCCCAAAGGTGCCTTCTACCACTCCCTCGAATCCCCCTCAGAATTGAAGCTCACAAACAATCTACAGTTCAAAAAGCTGCTCACACCCGGCAAAATCGGACAGACGCTCTGCTTAGGCAACCTCACCGACAAGCCCACCTACGAATACCTCCGCTCCATCTCGCCCGACCTCAAGATCGTCAAGGGCCGCTTCGACGCTGAAGCTACGTCCCTCCCGCTCTCGCAGGTTGTCACGCACGGCTCGCTTCGCATTGGTTTCCTAGAGGGCTTCACGATGGTGGCGCCCATGGAAACGGATCTCATGCTCGCTGAGGCGAATAAGCTGGATGTGGATGTGCTGTGCTGGGGCGGAACGCATAGGTTCGATGCATTTGAGTTTGAGAATAAGTTCTTTGTCAATCCTGGGAGTGCGACGGGTGCGTTCAGTACGGGCTGGGTGGCTGATGGGGAGGAGATGGTCCCGAGCTTTTGCTTGATGGATGTGAGTGCTCTCGCTGCTGGCTTTGGTTGGGTTGAAAAAGGTGGATGAGTACTGGCTGACTTTCGGGATATAGGTGCAGGGGATCGGTTTGACGCTTTATGTTTACCAGCTGAGGAAAGATGCTAATGGGGTTGAGAGTGTGAATGTGGAGAAGATAACTTACACCAAGGTTGTAGGTGGATCGTGATGAAGGGAGAGTATGGAAGGAATGGGGGAAAATACTTGATTCTAGTCCAGGCGTAACTAGAGCAAAGTCAAGTTCACAATGGTTTAGGATGGACGTGTTGGGTTCAAGGAATGGCATCCAGCAAGCCGATCGGAGCGAGGGGATAATAGTTCCAGCTACATCACATTCACATGGCGTTCGGTGGCGGGTCCATTAATAGAGTAGAACACTCTATTGGTATCATATCATTGCCGTAATCCAGAGAGAGAATCTTTCACTAAACAACTCCCTGCGCTCATAAAAAGGTATACAGACAGAATCGCTCATCCAACACCACAAAAGGAAATCTTAAAAGAGTCATATCGTTCGTTCATAACATCATGCTCCTCCTTCGTGCCGACATCCTGTCACTCCTAGATGCACCAGCTCCTGGTTCAGCAACCCCATTTGTACTGGAAGCCCTTTTCAATGACTTATCCGGCTCGAGTCCGTTCACTGTCGGATTTGATGAGGAGACTCTCAAACCAAGGGTGGACTGCCTTCTCCGAGATGCGGCACTGTCAGATCTCTTGATTACTTCCATGTCTGAGGCCTCACTTTCGCTCTGCTGTGGGTTGTCTCGAGGCAATGTAGAGTGCCTTCTTGAAACTCGCATTGGTCCTTTCTCCTCCCTGATGGCCATTGGTGGTGCTTCCGACGATGGAGGGGATCCCCGAAACTCGTAAATATCCAAATTTGCCATGCTATTCGTCACGGCTGCCTCGTTGTCCAAATTCTTCTCTTTCTCCCTTGCAGCAACTTTAGCTCTTCTGGTTTCTGCTAGAAGTGCCGCTATCGCGCCCCCGGAAGCTGATTTGGGGATGTCTAGTTCCGCCTGGTTCAGAATAGATTCACGTCGTTTTCTATGGGTTGTGATACTGCTAGGAAGCAGTTCGGGTCCAGGAGTTTTGTTTCTCAGAGGGCTGTTCTCAACCGTAGCAGAGGAGGCGGCTGGCATGGATTTCCACGCATCATCAGCATCCGGCTCCGCTTTGATAGTCAAAGGCACCGTGTTAGATTCCTCAAGTTTCACAGCATTTCGAGCTTTCTCATCTCGCACAACAGCATCAACCAAATCTTTGGTTGGCCTGCGCATCTTATCCCGAAGACTAGGCTCTGCATAGCTGACACTTCCACGAGCTCGACGGCTTGGTCGCTGAGAGTCACCACCCACTCCAAGATCAGAGGGAGGTGGGGTGTCTCTTGACTCGGCTCTGGCTGTCGATGGAGGTTGTGATGACTCTAGTGAGAATCCTTCCAGTGCTGCAGGTGTTTCTGGCTCAGTCTGAACCTCTATGGCATCGAGCGCGAGGTCAGGTGAGGGCTGTATTCGGATGTTCTCTTGCTTCTTTTCTTTGGCTCGTTCCTTTGCATTATCCGGCTTCAGAGCATCCGGTTTAGATAGCTTGGTCTCGTCGGAAGCCAAGATCCTCTTTCGAGGAGAGTCATTTACACTCTTTGGCGCGAGTATCTTCCTGTTGGAAATTATTGCAGAAGCCTTCTCTCGCGTAGCTCCCCTAGCAGCGGCAAGATCTCTCGTGGATTTATTGCCGACTTTTTCTGACTGGCCAAGGGGCTTGTTCTTCGACTTGTCCTCGTTGGCCACGCGAGTGTATTTGAAATCATCAGGGGAGCTGGGACGTGTGCGGCTGGAGTTTTCCGACTCTTCGTCATCGCGGACATTAAGTTTCCTTTTCGCTCCAGTCTTAAGTGATCCTGAGGCTTCGCGAATGCCATGTGTTGTTGACTCTGGTTTGCCGACTCGCTTCGGTTCTGAAGGTCCAGTACTTTCTTTACGCTTCCTCCTTTGTTCCAGATTGATTGAGAGAGCGGGATCTAACCCAGCGCTTTCTTCGTTGTTCTCCATCTTGGTACGCCTTGGAAGGTCGATCTTGACCGGGTCTTCGTCGACAAATTGTGACACAGGTGGTGGTCCGATTTCAGGAGATTCAGTGGTATCGGGTCCTGCATCTGCGACTAGGTTGAGGATCTCTTGGTGTCTGCCATGCTGTTAGTGTGTATTTCAATTCAAGGGCTGTGGTGAAAATTACTCCAGAGTCTTTCTTGGGTACGATTTGTTTTCCAAAATTGGGGGCAATCGTCCCTCTTGACCTGCAACCGCTTCACTCAAACTACAAATGTTCTTCCAATTCTTCTGGTCCGGACTTGTTGCTGGGCTGGCTCTTGTGGCCTTTCCACTCTGTCGAGACTTTCTTTGGGGAGAAGGCACCTCACCCAGACCAGAAAGCAATGCGCCCAGTTCGAGAAGTTTGGCCTCCAGCTGTGACTTGACAACATCGGTATGTTGAGCTATTCTCTGCGACCTCCCATTTTCAAGCTCTCCCTGGAGTTGTAGTATCTGCCCCCGGAGCCCCAAGTTTTCTGCCAACAACCTGGAGGTCTCATTCTCGAGATTTCGAATTCGGAGTGATTGAGCGGAATTGGCTCGAGCTATGTCGCGATTCTGCCGCATGAATTTACGTTTTACTGCGTTTGTATATCAGCTCTTCGGTCCTCAGCTAGGTATTGAGAAACTATGCTCACAAGATTCTATTGTTTCTGTCGGCGCCGCCGCGGGCTCATTCAGTCGAGCCATCTGTACTGGGCATGCGGCAAGGTCTGTTGGCGGTGTGTCTGTGTATTCCTAGAGATTGGGCTGAGCTGAGAGCCAGTTGTGTCCGCGGACGCAGCAAATCGCGGCAAAATCCAGTGTGCTTTCGTTGTGATGACTGTTGACAACAAAGATTTCTGGGTCGCAATCTCCTTGTTGACAATAAGCTTAAAGTAGTTTAGCCTCACGCGGCCGCTGGCCAGGAGGCCCCTGCACTGCATGTGGGACCTTGGCTTCTGAGGGGCGGCCTTCCAAAGTCTCTAAATCAAACAGAACGAAGTCAACGGCTACTGAATCATCGAATCTACGGAGGCACAAAGCTGATCTGCGGTACTGTGAAACCTTTCGAAGCCCGGAGACTATCTCAACAACCAGGAAACGCCATTTCTCACATACAGCAGGCAAGGGGCTTGAATTGGAAAGATGTCATACTCATCGCGACCCCTCCCTTCGCACCTGCGACAAGCTTCAACATCTGGCAACTCTGCATCCACAGGTCAATCGCCTATTCTTCTTGCGCGGATAAATGAGAAGAAGGCGGAGCTTGAGAACTTGAAACAGTTGCGGGATCTAAGTGCTGGCTTGGCTGGACAGATGCAAATGCTGGAGGAGAAGTTGTCTACGCTATCTGATGGGACAGAAGGTACCAGATCTCTCCAGCTGCCGGTACCTATGTTCAAGGCATTGACTTCTCCTAGCCGTTGCCACAGTGTTAGGAAACTGGCACAATGTTCTTCGTGCAATCAGTATGGCATCAAGTAAGTCCTCAGCATCGGTTGTTGCAAATGTTACTCCACTGATTTCCATGATAGTGAAACTTCCAAAGCCCAAAGACTCTGAGGATACCGAGGCAGAGGACTTGCAGAAGAAACCCGATACCGATAATCCTTTACCTCAGACTCTTGTGAGAATCCCAACTGAGCATGCGCCGATGCTTCCACAGGCTAGTTCAGGTGGAACCGGAGAGTAATGACTTGGGAAGCATAATGAATAATGAATATACACGGTGCAACGGATGAAAATGAGGTCAAGGGAATGGCACATGGGGACTGGGACAGTTGTATGGCATTCATAACATTGTGAAAGGAGGGATATCTTTCCTCTGGAGTCTGGAGTCTGGACGGTGGAAGAGGAGGTCTTGGAAGACTGGCCTATTGATACCCTAGAACGAGTGACTGTTGAGGATGACCTTGGAATTTACGACGACAACACGTCGGCAAGCGTGATATGAATTCAACCCGTTGCAAATTACAGACAATTACTGTATTTCAGGGAAAGGCCATCTTCAATGCTCCATTTCCATTTCCATTTCCACTGCCATCACGAAACTCGCGCGTCGCGAACCGCACCCCTGCCGTTCTATATTCCCGACGGCAGTTGCTATGTGGTGATGAGCCTAAACAAATGTTTCACATCATCACTTCATCATAAGGAAAGCGCAATAAGAACCCTTCCACAAGGTCTATCCTCACACATCTTGCAATCGATAAGTGCACTGACTGCTTCTCAATTGCATCTGCATCTGCATCCCATCCCACTTCATACATCTCTACGCGGCTTTGGCTTGTCGCATATCACACTTTTGTTTCCTCCACCTCATTACACCCTGCATATCGCGTCGCAAAAGCGAAACCCGGGACAAGGGTAGGGCAGAACCAAATTCCACGCCCATCGTTGCATCCTGCCCTCCGTCGTTGAACATGGCTCGAGTGACCAGATCTCGCAAATTCGCCATTGCAGAAGACGACACTGCTCTCGCATCGCAAACACCACTGCCTATTACACCTGCAAAGCAACCTGTAGCGCTTCAGGAAGCCAACCTCCTCATGACGACAAACACCTTCACCACTCTGGACGAAGCTGCGGCAGCAGCAGAGGTCAAGGGTCTCAAGGCCGCGTACAAGAACGCATTGGGAGTTGGAAAGAAGTTCAAGAGAAGCAACAAGGGCAACAAACGGAAGGACAATCATAATGACTCTGAGACTACACTGGTCGACGAGCAAGGATTGGGAGATTTGGCTACAGCTAGCCCTGTCGTAAAATTAGACCTTTCATTACTCCAAGATCGCGAAGGTACGGAGCTTTTTCATCAAACTCTACGTCGTCCAAAGTCTAATTGAACTTTAGAAACTTCTTCAGCTGCCGAAGAATTCCATATCATAGCTCCTCAACCAGCTGCGCGAACCACCCGACACCAATTAGCAAAGGCACAAGCAGGTCAGTATTCGTACAATCTATCAGAGTTGTTTGGATCCCGGGACTGCTCCGTTGTTTCGCAGAAGCTCCGGGAGATCGATTTCATTACCCTCTTCGGTGGTCGTCCTACAGGTTCGAATCGAGCCAGGAAGTGTTCTACATCTAGTCGCGATTTACCTTATGGACATAGCAGTACTAATACATCTTTATCTTTAGCGAAGGAGGCTTGGTCAAGGTCTCACAATGAGATGAACGGTGATGCCACTAACGACGCATATCTGGAAACAGCAGCAGATACGGATGGCACCATGGAGCCAATGGTAGAGGAGATCAGAAGGAGTCACACCCCAGCAGGTTCACCGGTTAAGACACTTGAGGAAGTCGAAAGAATATATGGTCCCGAAGATTCTGCAGCTCCTGCAGATGATGCAGGCGAAGATTCCTTTGTCCAGCAAATTACCTGTCGATCGCCAGCAAAACCCGTCTCCCGCATTGAGGATTCCGTTGAAGCTCTCGACCAACTTGAAGAGGCTCTTGAAGCTCTGAACCAAGCTACTCTGGCAGAAAGAATGGTGTCGCCTGAGAAGTCCAGACAGAAAGCTCAAATGCCTCATGGCTTCCTCGAAAGCCACAAGGCCAGAAAGCAGCCAGCCGCCAAAGTCGCCGAGAAGCAGACAACGCTCAAGAGACAGCCATCGAAGTCTGGATATGCGACTATGCGAGTCAAGTCGGCACCAAAGCAAGCCCCGGCCCTCAAGAAGGCGGCATCGATGAATTTCAAACCTTCGTCTAGCAGCTCAAAATCCACCGAAGAGCAGAAGTCCCAGGCTCCTGTAAAGGCAACAGTCAAACGTCCAATCAGTTTGCTTCCGCCAAAGGAGACATTGAAATCGACAAAGCAACCAACCCGCTCTGCCTTCGAACTACCTGGGGAAGCTGTAGCACTGAAGCTCAGGGAGCAGCGCGAGGCACGAATCGCTCAGCGCCAGTCCAGCGAAGATAGCTTACATACAGCTCGTGTGGTTTCCGGCTCAAAGGTCAAATCTACCAAACCACCTACCAAGTCAACCTTTGAGCTCCCCGGAGAAGAGTTGTCTCGGAGAAAGAAAGCCGCACACGAGGCACGTCTGAAGGCCCAGGAGGAGGAAGAGCGAAAGCGTCGAGAATTCAAAGCCCGGCCTATTCGCAATAGCGTTGCTCCAAACATGGTTCCACGGGAAACGGTTGCCAGCCGCGCTAGACAGAGCAAGATTGGTATCGAAAGTATGGAGGATGGTAACCTGAGTGTCTCGAAGCGAGGTTCCAACGTTGGAGCCCATCGACCATCCATGGCTGCGCTCAATCTAGCAAATATGTCGGCTCCTCGTGCTAAGGGCGCCTTCATTCCGCCCATTCGCAAGCCATCACCAAGTGTACCCGGCGTCTCTGCTGCTGCTCGTCCTTTGCAGCGAGCTGTTTCTGTCACCGATTCCGATCTTCGAAAGCGTGCCAAGGAAATCTACAACCGTGATGCGAGACTCACTGAGGAAATGGATAGAGAGAAGAGAGATAGGGAGGCCGCTGCTAAACGTGCGAGAGAGGAGGCTGCTGAGAGAGGCCGTCAAGCAAGTAGAGAGTGGGCAGAGAAACAAATGGCCAAGAAAATTGCTGAAGGTGATAAGGGTATGAGTGCTGGATACGGCCCCGGTGGTCAGTTGGGCTTGAGCTACAACTGAGCACGTGTTTGTCACGGAGTTGGAGATTCTGGTTGCTTTGTTTTATTTGGGCTCAAGTCCTTTCTTGGGCTTCTTTTTTGGAGGATGACTTCAAGCGTAGCGTTAGGAGTTGTTCCATTGTCTATACATACCCTTTTTGCTTTGTTATGGAAAGGAGTACTTTAGGGGGTTTGTTTTTTCGAGGAGTCATTGATTGATCTGGTGTTGGGGACTGGGAAGGTGCTTTTATGCAACGGTTTGGGGTTCTTAAGATTGAGGATGGGATTGAGATTGAGACTAGTAGTGTACAAATATTGAGTGATGCGAAAGGAAAGCAGTTGATTAGTTCCAGGTAGTGGTAGACATCGGAATGCAAAAATCAAATGCCAGATTATAAATTAAAGACTTTAGTTCTAGTAAGAGGTGTTAATCCCGAGATGGCTAATTCTCAATCTCGTGGTAACAGAGCATAGAGGACATGTCAAATACATGACCAATGTAATCTCCTGCCCAGTGGCTTGTCTCGGAGCTTTTAGATGCAGACGGGAATGTCGTCTAGTCGAAAGTAAACAAACCACATTCAGACTTAACACACACGAGGCCCCTTAATTCAAATATTTGACTAATCTCTCATTCCGCCCTCCACACGCATTTCTACTCTCATGCTCTGATCGGTTAGAGCCACTTATTCATGTCCCAACATGGAGCTTACTGTCGTCTGGTATTCACTTGTGCGATCAATCTCGCAATGCCCTCACTCAAGCCCACCTGACCCAGCTTAGCGAGAGAGAGCATCACCTGCATGTATGTGTTACGACCTCCTGAGCCTCGTATTCTGACCGTAGCATCGCCTTGGCAACGCGATCATGGCGCTAGGCCTAATTGGGAGGACTTGGTCGCGAGGATGCGACATGCTGGTGTGAATAGCGCTCGACCATACTATGCCCAATCGGGAAAGGCTAGGAGGCCCCCTCATGTATTTATAGTCGAGCTCTCTCTTACAAAGAGCTCTCTTTTCCTCCTTGTCTTTTCTTCTCGATTCTGAGCGTAGCATCAGGCCCAAATACAAAGCTAGAGTCTACTCGCCGTATCAACCTCTTGCCAGCCGTAACAGTATGTAGCCAAATAAGAGGGATGTCGTTTATATTTTCTCGGTTTGGTATAGCTGTCGGGCATACAACTTACTGGACCTCGGGACTTTTGCTTACGACGACATAGAAAAAAGACATATTCGGAGCCTTCACGCTAATTCCTGTAAAAGGAACTTAAGAAATAATAAGTTAAATTAAAATAAGTGGGAAAACAGAGGGGGAAAAGAAAAATACCTAAAAAGCAAAGATGATTAATATTAATATTAATATTAAAAACACAAACGAAAAATAAAAACGAAAAAAAGAAATTAGTGAGTATCTAGGCTCCTTCCCCCTTCAAAGCCCGACAGCTATCGAACGTAGTTTTTTACCATTTTGACTTGTTAATTTATTGATTTTCGCTTAAGCGAATCCACACCCCTCAGCAGCAAACTCATATCCCGAATGACCCGATACTACCATATACAAGAAAGATCACAAAATGTGAGGTGATAAATTAATCAGATTATTATTTTTGAATATGGCAGATATTCTACTCTATTCTAGCACTTCTCTACTTTCTGCTTAATCCCGATTGAACGGCCTCGAATGATCTGGCAACTTGATCTTAAACACTAGAGCCTGATTTTCGAGATTAAAACCACTCTCGTCAGCATATTGGAAAGCACCGCCATTCATGTATCCATCTTGAGTAACGAAGTCATTATCACTGATACTGAACACGAACCACTCGTCGTCATCTCCGATTAGCCTACCCTGTGGTTAGTAACAGTTTACTTCGCAGTTTTATTTCAAGGAGTTGGACTTACCCATCAACAGGCACAATGCCTATACTCTCCCACTTTTCATTAAGAAGATCAGCATCCTGCGCTCCTCCATTATGTGCACCGAAGCGATTGAGCTGAGAGTTCAAGTTCATATCGATGAAAGGGCAGTATGTCGCAGGTGTGATCCCAGACTTCAATACACCAACCTCAGAAGCAACAGAGCAGTTCGTGCAATCATAAGTACTGCCCTTGATATCCGTCGCAGAGTTAATGTCAAAAATATCAATATGGCGGTAATTCGAGAGCGAGACATCCTGGCCGTGTCCGAACCCACCATCGCGAGCTAGCATGAAGAATTGCCCGTTCTGGATGTGGAAGAGTTCGGATTGGGCTGCGACTTTTGGGTTCTTGGATGGTTTCGCGGTAGGGTCTACGTATAGGGGGAGGGGAATTACAAATTCCCTCGCATAGCGAGGGTTGGAAGGGATGGTGATGTCGTATTTGAGAAGGCGGGTGTAGCGCTCCGTTTGAGATGTGAGACCTCCTTCTTGGTTCGTGGCGGCTTGGAGGAGGATGTAGAGGTTCTTTCCATCTCCGGATACTGTGAGGCCTTCGAATCCGTGGTTGTTGTTACGTCCGGTCGGTCCATCAGAGGGGATTACAGGTCCGGCATCGTCTCCTTCGTACTATGGGCGATCGCAGAGTCAGCACGGCTAGTTGGGAAGTATTTTGGATTTGAAAGATAATTTTTGACAGGAAGGAGATTGTGATATCTCAACCGTCCAACAAACAACGTAAGGAGGACTCAGAAATGGAGACCACTCACATAAGCTGGGGAATCAGCAGAGAAAGATTCAGTGCCGTTCCTCATGGGGATAATTGCATTCGGCGGTCTGATTGCAGTGATCATGCGACCAGAAGCATCGAAGCGATACACATACGGTCCGTATTCGTCGCTGATCCAAAAGCTACCGTCATCATTTAGGACTATACCCTCAGAGTCAACTGGAATGCGTTTGCCTCCTGGACCTGGACCACCAAAGCCGTCTCCCTAGCAATGCTTCAGCTCGGCCCAGATACATTTCTTGATTTTAACTACTCACTGTATAGGTTGCAACTGGAAGATCTGGAAATCCGGGGTAGCTCAAGTGGCCTGTTGTGTCCCCATCTAGACCTGTGCAAGGCGTTCCGTCAGGACCATAAAAGCGAATAGTCTCCTTGTATGTGAATATGAGATTCTTGGCAGATGGGTTCTCGACAGTCGCCTTTGGGTTCGGGGTGAACAAGATATCGAACTTGTGCACTCGAGGCTGGAAGTTGAGGGTTCCTTGGGTGTTCCTACGAATCAACAAGTATCAGCATGATCATTTTCTATAAATCTCTAATGCCTTTGCGGTGAGATACCGAGATGAGTTGGCAGTTTGGCCAACAAGTTGAAGTCAATGTTCGGGAATGATAGTTCTGACATACCATCCTCTATCGGGCAGACCCCATAGAATTCCAGTGTAACTTCCATTAGACAGCTTCTTCCATTGAGATCTATCAAGAGCAAGAGCAGAGCCAAAGTTCAAAGTGTCTCCAAACTCATCTCTCGCATTACTAGGGACGGTGCCATATCCAGCAAGCTCCTCGTAAGTGTACGTCCTACCATTGCAAGTAGTCTTATTCACAAACGCCAGAGCAGTGGAGGTGAGGCCAGCAATAATACCAGCTTTGAGGAGAAACATTGTGGGGAAGGTTGGAGATGAGGCAGGAGCTCGGGGGAAGAATTGAGCTCGTCAGGGAGAGAGACATGGCTTACTTATGGGTTCCCCCACTTGAAATGGGATGACGATGAAGGGAAGCTGTCTGAATGTGCAGATTGGCGGGGTCGAGAAATTGATAAAATCTTGGTTCGAGGGACAGCTTCCTTTGCTAGCCAATCATTGATACATGGTCCCTGAAAGCTGCCCTTGATGGGTAAGACGCACATATGCAACATCCCGTCTGGCTTGCTTCTAGAAGGATATTGGGATGAAGACTGCTTCTCAAAGCAACTTGAGAGTACATTACCAAGGAAATCAATTAATGGAGCAAATGATTACGTCGAGTTTTACCAGCCTTATGAGATTGCAACTCCAATTTGCACTTACAATTTTGGGAGTAATTCTTTATTAATCCCAGCATCCCAGCATCGACAAGAATTGCAACTCTCTCCCCATTCTCATGTTGTTCTGCAAGGTTAGGGTCAATGAAGAAGCTGTGCGCTGCATTCCCAGCGCCCCTTGGAGAATCGATACACAAAAGCTGGCGGCGACACCGAGAAACATCAGGGTGTTCTGAGGAGCACGTTGTCCAACATCAGACAACCATTCGTCAATCAACTGTCCTGTTGACCTTTTGAGGAGGATCGGCGTCCCAGCGGCTTGGCACCAACCTAGCATGGAGCACGTGCTTCTGGATGGAGGTTGGAGAATATGGGGGTTGGGATTGAGTCAACTACTAATGGTGTTCCTGGGGTACAACTATGGCGGATGCAGGAAAAATTTGGGACAGCCGCAATAGACCCACTCGGGCAATGGCTTGATCACGGAGGCGTTGTGTCAACACCTACAGCCAATATGGAAACGAATCACACCCATGCTTTCTATCACGTTCATTTCATATATTGATTGTGTCTGCCTCAATGCCCACCGCATCTACATACAACAATCCTAGTCATTCATGTCTCATAAACCCACCCATATCTCGTCCCTATGCTTCATCCATGCGTGTTCCTCCAAAAGAGAGAGGTATCATATGTCTCTCGCAAAATGCAAATTCGTCGCCTCGCGACGAAGGAGAATCGAATCTAGTAGAAAACCGCTTTTTAGACAGACAAGATCCCCAAGTTCCCCGCACAACCGTACTCCGCCTGGGCATGCAGGCCCTGAGTATGGTATATCCGGAGGGAATGGAGATGAAACCGAAAATTCTTTATCCAGAGAGCGAGGCAGAGGCTGATGACAAATGCTGCTGAAGAGTCAAAGATCGTACATATCCCACCCATCTAGCTCGTTGATTGCTTTTGGGCGATAGATACGTGTTTCGATAGATCTGGGGCTCTGTACTGCGGCCTCAGCCTGTGCGTAGTCCAGCCTCAACTCTTCCTCCAGTCACAACTCATCATCATCCTCTGCAAGTTCAGCAGGCTTGAGCAAGCCGCCAACCTTTGACAAACGCTCGCGTTCAGCTGCCTTGGCATCTCTCTCGGATTGCTCCTTCTCCTCGGCGTAGAGTTCGGTGTTGTCTCCTGCGAACTCCTTCAACTGGATCAGGAAATCACGAAGGTTGAGCTTGAATCTATCTGATATGTTGTTGAGAGTGAACAGGCCCTCGACAAAAGCCTTGATTTGGTTTCTATGCACAGTCAGTACAGTTCGGTTCATGATGAATGGATATCAACATACGCCTGGAGATTGGGGAAAGCACCCTGCAACAAGTTGGCAACAAATCCGCCCAAGAATTCCTTGTTGGTAGTTCCGGCAGGTGCTTGATCAGGTTGGTAGATAGGGCCTTGGATCTTCGGCGCCGTGCCATCGGCTGGATGGACGAAGTAGAACATCCGAGACAATAACATGGACTGTGACTTGAAACCTGCCTTGTGGTCCGTGTCGGTAAGAACGAAGAACACATCCTGCAGAATAGGGACGAAAAATTGTTGGAAGAATGCATTCGAAGTTCCAGCATCGGTTTCGGCAATATTGGTAATCAACTCTAGGCACATGTTAAGACCAGCGTACTCGACTTCGCGATTATCGTGCTTGCTGGCCCACATGCAAGAATCGATGACAAACTTGAATTGTCTGTTATCAAGTTTGAGTAGAGCTTGGACAGCGTTAGTATGGACACAGAATTGGGGTGGGAGCGGACATACCCGGGAAGCATTGCAGGTTGATAGCACGAAGAAGTGTAAAGAACTCGACTCTGTGCTCTGGGAACTCGGAGAAGTCCTTGTTGATCATCTCTAACGTGCACTCAAAGACATTCTCCATGATGTTTGGTACTTGATCTTCCATGAGGGCCTTTTAAAGTCAGTGAGTTCTTCACAAATACACTGCGGGGGACGGCAAGGAGTGGCACACGACGGTGAAGGGAAGGGATGCACTACTGAAAATCTTGAGCGGTGGGGGGTCCAACGTACAGAAAGCTTGGTGATAATGACGGACATGACCTTTAGAACCTCGGCGTCTCGGGCATTTGGGACATTTCGGTTGTAGTCGACGAGAACAGCATCAAGAAGAGCTGGCACGATGTTGGTTCGGACCATCTCAAGATCATCAGCCTTCTCGACATAGGTCTCGATGAGCTTCAAGATCTCTTTCTTAATAGTTCGCAATCCACGCACTCGTGGCATCTTTGTTGCGATTTCACCTGGGTACTGTTAGCAAAAGTTTGTAAGTATTCGAATGAATAGAGCTCACCATCTCGTGCAACTGCCTCGGAAATCATTCCACTTGTAGCGCGGTACATGGACAACATGTCGAGGTAAATCCGTCCAATTTGGGGGTAGAAGTAGCTTCCAATAGACATGCAAGCCGAGACATTCGTCTTCATGACATTACCGATGACTTTAATCGTATCTGCATCCTGCAGAATCGAGGGATTGGCGGTGGCCTGAGCGATGATAGCATCCCAAGCGGCATTGGGATATGACATAAGCTCGGAAATGAGTCTCTCCTGAGCATTCTTCTGTGGTTGTGCGGCAATCATATACCCACAGGCCTCGTAGAATGTGTGGACTTGCTGAGGTGAAAGATCGCAGGTAATCTTGCGCATCGTTCGGACAATCTCCTCAATGAATGGCTCATTCTCTCCTGGCTGCAATGCAACAAAGTGGCGCTTACACTGTCTCGCAATCTTGATGAAAGTGTCGCAAGCCATGTCCTGAACACCCTCATGCGATTCGTGCATGAACTCGAACAACTTGTTGACGACCGTCTTCAAGAACTTCCAGTGTGCCTTAAGGAATCGAGGATATTGACCAACAATGTACATGATGTTACTGGCCACCACTGCCTTGTTGTCTTTGCCTCGCTTCATCTCGGTCAGGCCAAGAAGGTCCTTGATAACGGTAACCAGGAAGCGCTTCTCAGTCTCCTCGTTCATAGCGAGGGAAATGGATCCGATAGCCCAGCACAAGGTATTGCAGTTTGCCCACGACCATTCTGTACCGTCGACTTGACGAGCAAGCTTGTCAGTCATGATATTCTCGGTGTCAACGACATCCAAGTGGGTGAGGTATACAAGACACTCTCTCGTGGTCTTGTATAACTGAATGGTATCACTCTCCTTCACAAACTCTCTCACAATTTCTCCTTCCTCGTTTTCCACAATTAAGACCTCCTCTGGTCTGACCATCTTCTCAATCATCACTACTCGAAGATTGGAAAGCACTTCATTGTACTTATGCTTCCGGAGTGGGTAGTTGGCCAGAAGACTTGGATTTGGTGCACCAGGATTCGTCAGGCCACCGACGCCCATGTTGACCAGAGGGTTGACATCGGTGAGGGGTAGCGATTGCATCTCATCGTAGAGCTCCTGAACAAGTTTGGTCCAGTATTCCAGGCAGATTTTGAATATCTCTCGGTCCTCAATTTGCGAGATTCTGATTAGGTAGAAGTGGGCGTGAGTTAGGAAGTCGCGATTTGGGAGATTCTCGATAAGCTATCGAGATGTCAGTGTTGTTTAGCTATAATT
>JAFJYG010000899.1:0-20779 GCA_017366145.1 Cadophora sp. M221
ATATCAGAATGGTCAGGTACCCAAGAGATAGTAATACTAGCTCCTTGACTAATTAAAGCCTTAGAAGCTAATATAGCTTCAATTTGGTGGTTTTGACCTGGTTTATCTGAGGGAGTTTGTAGTCTTATAATAGCCGCTTGGTTATCTGAAAATACATTAATTTGCTCCCCTTCTTTTGGATTTAAGCTAGCTTTTATAATAGCTTTAGCAATAGCCTCTAGTTCTCCATTATATACAATTTCCATATCCCCTATATTCTTCTTTTGAGTTGAATTAGGGAAGTTAGGGGGTCTTGAATTTTGGTGTGAATAAGAGGCAAAGCTATAGCCTATTCCGTGCCCTTTTTGTGTTTGAGAGCCGTCTGTATATATAGAGGTTGTTGTTTTGCCTCCTCCTCCTTAATTGGTTTTGATATATGAATATTATATGGCACTTCTCTTTCCCAAGGTGGAAAATAAAAGTGTTTTATTTCTTCAATTGTATCAAAATCAATAAGAGGATAAATTGACTTTATTATAAGGAGGTCCTCCCTCAGACTCCTTTTCCTTCCCTATCTTCTTGTTTCCTTCGTATCAGACCTATTAGTACTCGATAGCCTTCGCCAATGTACTCCCATATACCTCTTGCACCGCTGTCTTGGCTAGTGTCGTTACAGAAACACTACCAAGATAGCTAACATATCAACAGTTCCTTAGTCCATCTTCAACTCGTCGTTGTCCTTGAGGTGAATTTTTGTCACTGATTCATCCTCGACTTCGAGGGATTCTTCGTCTATTGCTGTAACTAAGAACTCGGGTCTTTAGTAGTGTATTGGATTTGTATTAAGACTATCGTAAAAGTTGTGGCCACAGCTCGTGGCCCCCCCTAAGCGAGAATATCAAAATTTTATAATCCTACAATTTCGTTGCCTCGGAAGATTGTATTTCATCATCAGTATCGAGCGATATCTTCTCGAAGAGAATGGTGGCCCGGGATAGCATGGCGAGAGCGTCTTCTTTCTTCCCGAGCTTCTCTAGCACAAGACCGACTTCGAAAAGAGCCCGCGCTTCATGGCGGTAGAAAGTGTTTCTCTCCTTCTCTTCGTCCATTCGCAAGGCGATATCTCTGTAGTAGGTCACAGTAGCTTCAAGTGATGTCGTCATGTGCTCTTTTCGACCCATCGCCTTATAACAAAGACCCAATGCTCGGTGCAATTCAAACAATCGCAAAGGCTGCATGTCGTCAACTGTTTGCATGAAGCTGTGGCTTATAATAGCATGTTTACTGCTCGCTGCGTCATTCAAGGCCAGCTTGAAGAGTCTAATAGCTTGCGTGTAATTGCCATCGACGATATGAGCGAATCCTATGTGGTGGGCCAGGCCTATGTAGTTGGTTTTGGTCTTGATGGCTTGATTATACGCTGCAATTGTCGCTTGAACATTATCCAGACCTAGGTAAGCACTTCCAATATCGAGATATGCCCAGTTGTCCTGTTCTAATCGAGCGTATTCTCCGATATGGTCGATCGCTTTCTTCCAATTGCGCTGACACCTGTTGGACCCCTTAATAAAATTTCTTGATTTTAAGTTCGCCTTCGAACAAGGGTTAAGATCGCACTTAATAACATGAGCGTCCCAAGGTACCCAAAGCTTCGTGCGGTAGCTTTCAAACAAACGGAGAGAGCAATAAGTAAAGGTGAGAATATACTTAACTTCCTTTTTTGTGTTAACACAAACAGGCAAACCTAGTTAGAGTGTAAAAGTGATATAGAAACTATGGTTTTCGAGTTTAGCGAAAAGGATTGCGTCTTACTAAGTATGCTGAAGAGTAAGATATAATAAAGGAATTACAATGTAAGTCTTTTATTTTATATTTCTTTTATTAATAATTGTTGCAGGTTTAAGGTCACGGGATAGTCAGAAGGATGGATAACTGGATCATCCGCGCTAGTCAATAGCCGAGCCTACCTATAACTCCCCACATCTTCACTCCATAGCTTTTAATTGAAGCAAGCCAACCAACTCAATCAATGCTCTACTGCTTCCTAGCTGTACGTGAATATACCTTGCTATAATAATTAATCAGTTTTATAGTCATTGGATAGACGCTGAGTTTAATATAAACTCTAAGCTATTAGCTATGTGAGATTTAGCCGAGAAACGCTCAAGGGTTTATATGAATAAAGTCTTATTAGAGGCTTTAAAAGACTTTGATATCGAGTATAATATTATAAGGTAAGTTATTCTTTATCTTATTACTAATAATTAATAATATTTTAGTATAACTCGAGATAACGCTTCTTCGAACGATACCTTAATTACGGCCTTTATTACGCATTATGCTAAGGAGGCTATTAAATTTCAAGGAGATACGCCGTGCATTGCTTGTTGGAAATCATGTGATCCAAGAATCATGTGGATACCGAAGGCTCTAGAAGCCTTGATTTGTAAACACATGGAAAGCTCTCGAAGCTTTCCCTCATGTATATAAACCTACTCTCACTCTGCCTTCAGAAGAGTGAGGTATGTAAATACAAGAATTTGATATTGCTCACGTGCTTAACTTAGTCGTTCAAGATATATTAAAAAGTCTTATTAAAGGAGACTATTTAAATGTGTGTGAATAATAATATTCATGTAATCGACGGATTTACGTGAATACGGAGGACGGGCAGAAACAGGGGTTGCAGGACGCAGGAAGTGAATAGGAGCACTCGACGCTAGCCACTTTGGGACTAGCCCACGATGAGAGCCTCTTATATAGAGCTCTCATCGACACCTTAGAGTAGCTCCTTAGACTTCAACAAAATACATATTGCAACCAAAGGTTTTTGCACCGTGTATAGACGTCTCACAAGGATTGTATAAGTTGTTACCTATTACCGGGAGGGATACGTAACATAGTGCAATCAACAATTAGTATTGCGGTGGGGACAGCCCGCTTGATTTCTTTTGTCACATACTGCGCCGGTCCTTCGCACATATAAGGAGCCAACACTTGATTACAGAACGTCAAGAACGAAACACCACATATATTGTCGGTGCAGTACCGGTTCATGTACCACGCCGCATGTGTGAATATATTCCAATGCGAGTATGGTGACAGAGTTCAAAGTATGGGTTGTAAAATCTGTGTCCTATTGAAGAGAGCGCGAGGATAGCTAGTATATATAGGGGCTCGGAAAGCCACCGAACCCTTGCCGAACCCCCTCCGGTATGGATCTCCCCCTGACTCTGGCTCGCATAACCCACCTCTGGCTGAAATGCGCATATGCGAGGGCCTGCGGACCAACAGCATTAGTAACAGCAAACCAATTATTGGAGCAAGGAGTAGCAGAAGAAAAAAAACCTTCCTAAACAGAGTATCTAATTCAATATGGTTACCTTCGCTCGAGTTAAAGAAATGTTTAAAAGAAGAATTGGAAAAGAAGCTCAACGAAGTGAAAGCTGACGGTTCAGCACCTTTAGAAGCACCAGAAGAACATTTGTTGCTATCCGAATTTTTATTAAAAGATCTTTTCCAAGAAGTCTTAGCTGATGAAATAGCATACAAAGCAATATACGAGCCAGAACGCGAACTGAACAATAAACAAAATGAACAAGCACACGGAGAATTAGAAGAAGATGAGAAATCAACGGGAATTAACATTAAGATAGAAGAAGTTAAGCACGAGGTAAAGAGAATAAGCGAAGTCTTAGAAGCTGCAAAGCTAGTCTTAATACTATCGTTACTCTTTCATCTTTTACAGAATATAATTATCTTATTTGGGCCTAAATTGTTACGGACATTTCTGAGCATAGGGCTTTGAAGAGGGAGATATTAAGAGGCCATAGACTCAGGAAGACAAACACTTTTAGATTTCATATGTACTGTAGTCATAACTTATAATTAGGGGGAAAATAAAATTATTTTTGGCAGAGTCTTGCCGCGTATTAAGTGATGAAATGTTGATTGCACTATGTTACCTATCCCTCCCGGCAATAAGTAACAACTGTCAATCGTGGTTTGAGACTTAATTACACAGTGCAAAGCTTGAGTTGCATTCCGTACAGCGGGAGCACGACTATAAATGCAGTGCCTTCAGCGAATTCGTCTGCGATCTCTTTTGGTGGCCATGCAAATATGCCTCGTAGGAGCTTAGTAACTGCCTGTACGTAGGCTTAGGTAATGTCCCGGATTGCCAACCTTAATTCGGATGCGCTTCGGGGGTGATCCGGATGTGTAACGGCTACAGCCAAAAGAATGAGTAGCCGTTGGCTCGACCTTTGGATCGTTGGAGATTGAGTTAGGATCTCCTGCTTCCCCTTGTCGTTGAAGCATTGAACTACCAGTCTTGGCTTCTCGTACGGAGTCAACGTTTCCTTGCCCTTGACTTCGTCTACCATTCTAGACCTAAAGATCCGATGGCCTTTGATTCTAGGGTCGATAATTTAAATAGTAGTTGTTAATATATATTAGAATAGACTCTTTTAAACCCTTGTAAAACAGGTATTTTAAAATTACAATATAAATACTAATAGAATTGCTTGGTAATAAAAAAACTGTTATAAAGACTCTATTTATTATATATACATATATTTCAGGTACTTATAACTATAAAATTAAAAGTTATTTTTTTATATGTTGTTTTTTGAGTTTTAAATCACGACGCGTCGACTAATCACTTGCGATATGGCGAATGCAGCGGCGGATCTCTCTAATAGACATTAAGTGAGGCTTATAAACTCGGTTTTTACATTTGCGGGAGTGTTCTGGGTGTAGAATATCTCGAATCGTTGATCGGGAGGCAGTTGTCTTTTTGCGGATCTCGCCGAGGGAGAAGCCAAGCCGGTCTAATGCGCGGATAACTGCGCGCGCAGGGGAAGGCCATTCGTTCCCAGGCTCTGGGATATTAGGGCTTGAGTAATGGCCCCTACTCTTACTTTACATAATTATGACTCTTGTGTCTTTCTTGTTCTATTCTTGTGTGGTACAGTACAAGGCAACTGATATTAGGCTTTTACCCGAAACACACCAAAACGCTACCTTTTCCACTCGCTCTAGCATAAGCCATATATTTTTAAATGGATATTCCTTTTCGCGTTAAATTATTTTTAATAATTCCAAACTTTTGTGTAATTACGATTTTTGTTAAAAATTAGTTAATATTAGATTTCGCTAGGTCAAAGTGTAGCGGGTGGATTTTAGGTCATATTTTGCGGGTAAAGTAACATTTTCAACCCACGCCTGCCCTCACCCCACGATAATTTATTTCCACGATAATTATACTTAATACTCTATTTAAGAAGTGTAATGAAGAATAATTTTTTCAATTAATAAGAAGTGGGTTAAATTTACTATTTTTCAAGGTGAGTTTTGGTGTGTTTTGGGCAAAAGGTTAATATCAGTTGATGGTGACTGTATTTGGAAACTATAAGCAAATTGAATATCCACATGTTCACTATGTTTGTATGTGATGCTGCCCTCCTTGCTAAATGAGATTCCGTTCCGAGATTCTAGGTTGATATCTACCATATCTGACCAATGAGAAACCATAAAGCGAATATCATTGCATTCGTTATAGCTGTAAGACCGCCCATTCACGGAAAACACAAGTTCATGGAAGTAATAGTAAGTTTTATTACCTTTTGTATTAATAATATACTAATAAAACTTTAGTTAAGAGCATGTAATGGTAAAGACACGCAATTGGGCCTCTCCTAATACGCCTCAGTCCACCATTATGCCCTTAAAGTTAGTCCCCTAAATCGACAGCTCCCATATATTGATTATAGGCGTCGTAGAGCTCCGGAATTCATAGCTCTTTAGTAGCGCTGTTTCCGAATGGGACTCTGCTAACCTTTGCATTTCCGGCTGTCTCTTTAGGTCGTTTTCGCACTCGTTTGACCTTGGTTTTGCCATCCCAAAATGTCGACATAGCCAAGGCAAAAGCACCGTCTTGTATCGTCTGCACGCCCTATTCTAACCGTCAGCAGACAATGTAGACGGAAATCACACGCTCAACCAAAATCTTCCTTTCACTATATATGAAGGACGCAACATTAACTTCATCGATGTCATTAAACCCTCTCAGTCGGCGATTCTACAACCTAAGCCAATATTCCAGCAGAAACCTACTCTTTTGGAACCGGAAATTGTGGCAGAACGGTGCACACCAGCCGGTGATGGGGAGGGGGGTTGGAACAAGGCCTTTGAACTGAACTGGTTTTAGACTCAGAAAACAGCGATAGACGGAAAGGTGCATAATCGGTCGGAGAATCTTCATCTAGGCTTGTAACCCTGCTGAAGTGTAGGTAAATTGAAGGCAAATCTAACACTACCGTTGTATTTCCTAGCTCTGTATTGGCAACTAGCAGTTCTTCCGCATTGAATCCCAAAATTCCATGCATAGTGACTACCTCTAACTTGATACCAAGTACTGCGCTTGTTCCAGCGTCCAAGTTTGGACCCTCTTGTCCAAATCGATTCGCAAATATGCATATGATCTCTTGGGTGGGAGATCTCAGCACGGGTTCTATTCGATCAAGCCAGTGTTTCAGCACCTCCATGTCAGGACTTCCTGAAAGTGGAAGTTTTTTGGAACGAACTGTCCATGCCATTGGGAGAATGACAAGTTTTGATTGCTCGTCGGGGGTCTTGAAGCCAAAGTTCCAGGCGTGATGGGGATATGATTCTATATCCGTAGCTAGACAATACATGTCAGTAGTGTTCGTGCTACGCAGCCCACAACGTACAGATGCCTATTGTGACTTTCCCTAGGGTAGGTATCAGGCCTCTAATGAGTTGAATGGAAAGAGGAGAAAAATTATGTCTTTCATAGTGCTATGACACGGTAGAATCTGTCTTGCCCTAGCACGAGCCATTGGAAACCACTTATTTTCGATCACAAGTCTACATTATGTGAATTTGATCGCGCTCCTTATACGTTAATTGCAACTACTGTAAAGAAAGGCCGTCTCACATACGTTTTTAATCCACTAGATCCATCATTTCTCGCTCTTAAAATCCATCTTATTATTGTTTATCGTCTACGCAAGACAACCCAGCCAAGACCTTGCATCAACTCCACCACAAGAGGGGTGGGAGTTCCATCGTAGTATCTAACGATTACCTTTTTCAGTAAAGAGATGGCTTTTAGCTGCGTATCAATCTGCGATAGTGCCTCTTGAACGAAGTCCGAGTCGTTGTCGCCCGCAGTAATCAGGCGCTCGGAATTTCAACTGTAGATGAAAGTTTCTAAGATCGCCAAACTAGTACAATTCTCTTTCAGAAGCCTCAAACTGTTTAGGTCATCTTCCCCGAGCATGACTATCCCCGATTGACCTTCCGGATTCTCTGGAACGGGGAAGTTGATGCAGAGGTGGGACAGGTGGCCTGCATTCAAAGGCCCGATGCAGTTGAAAAAGGATTGTATGAGGCCGCCTTGTCTGTGCGCTGTACCTACAGTACTCCATTTTAAGTTTGAGCCGAAATCAACATCCCCACCAAAAATCGGCCTTTTGCCCGTCCGTCACTTGACGATAGTTTTCAACCCACACCTGGTGTATGAATACTAATTCTATCGCTTGATAGCCTATAAGCGATTACTTCAAGTATATTCTAGCCGGTTAATTCGTGATCGTAGTAAAGTTGATGCACGCGACCTTAGCTAAGGCTGGTCTCCCGAACGCACAAATCTTGTCAGCCCTACGAGAAGAGTAATAAAGTGTTTGGATGCACAATTCCCTAATTCCCGACATATCCTCTGCCGGTGGCATGTTAACATGAACGTACTAGCAAAGACTAAGAAGTACTTCCCAGGGCCTATTAAAGGAGAGGACGGGAGGTGGGCACGTCACCCGAAGTTCCAAGCATTTCTCAGCTGCTGGAATACACTTCTAGCCAGTACAACAGAGCAGGCGTACGATGAATTACTTGAGGAGATGAGAGTCCAGTTCCCGTTACAGGCGATGAGTTACTGCGAAGGCACTTGGCTCTTGTGGAAGGAGAAGCTCGTAGCCTTTTGGGTTAACCAATCAAATCACTTCGGGGTCACTGTTACAAGTCCTATTGAGGGTTGCCATGCTATCCTAAAGCTATATTTACAGCGTGGGCATGCAGATCTTAGGGGTTTGTTCCTCAAAATGCAACACTTTTGGACCGCTCAGCATACCGGCATTCGTACAGCTATTGCACAGCAGCAGTTACGGCCTAGACACAGTACAAATATCCCTCTTTTCGCTGCTGTCCTTCAGTTTGTCCATAGCCGGGCTCTCCTAAAGATTGCCCAAGAGAATAGCAAGCTTCCGTACGAAGGGCCCCCTCCGAATAGCTGTACATGCACTACACAACAGGCCCTTGGTTTACCTTGCCTTCACACAATCTATAAGAGACAGCAAGAAGGCGGCGTGATTCTTTTGAGCGATATTCATCCCTATTGGTACTATAACAAGCCTCAATCAAATGCTTCTCCTGGGCCGCTAGTCACTCCTCAGCCTCTTCTAATCTTGAATACAATGAAAGTTAAAGGGAAAGGAAGGCCTAAGGGTGCTTTGGGTGGAGGCTCGCGCGTGGCACCTTCTAGTACTCGTCGAGATCCTTCATTCTTTGAACTCCCCTCTAGTTCTGCCCCTGCATCACTTGGCCAGACTTCTACAGTACAAAATAGCCTGTCTACGACTGCTCTCGCGATGCAAAGACTTGAACTTGGGCATCGGGATTTGTATGAGCCTGGTACCCGCCGAGAGACGGGCCAGATGCAAGGTGTTTCATCAGTCTATCAGACAGATAGTACTGAAGATGCTACTACAATTGCTGTTACAACGATGCAAAGGGAGGTAATCGGTGGAGTTGAAGTGTACACTCAAGATGCCGAGTTTGAAGTGGATAACCTTGATGAGTTGGTATAAGTGCCAGTTATGCATTGTACATAGTTCTTCATATAAATTCTGGTGGTGATAAATGTACCCTTCATTTTCGGCTCGCTTGGTTAGCGTATGTCGATTTAGCTATTCCTGTGTGTCGATTTAGCTGTGGCCATGTTTTAATGGCATTGGTAGCCAAGAAGGAGGCTAACCTGCTTAGGTCGCTCGACCATCCTTTGCGTGGAAAAGCGCAGTCGTCGCCAAAAAACTACGCGTGATAGAAAAGCATGTAGAATTCTATCTATGGAGGTGCAGAGTATTTATGGAGGTTGTGTGTGTAGCCTAGGAGACGGCATACAGACGGCGTGATCAGAAGTACGCACAACCTCAGATATACGCTACATAGAATATTCTAACATCCCCCCTACTCTGAAGCTCCATATAGAATTCAGAATACTAGCTCTCCAATTGAGCTCTCCAAAATTACTCGTATTCAGGGCCTCATTAACTTCTGTAATATAGCTTTCCAAGCCTATATAGCGCTTACATCTCCCTCACAGAGGAAGTTCAGCTACTCCGCAGCATTCCTGATCGCGTTACAGTACAAGAGTACCCTAACTGACTATCTCCTAGTCTTCCATATGTCTGTGTTCCCTTGTAGCCTCCAAAATGCGTCTATTTTGACTCCATTCTGACGTGTAGCCTCCATTCCTAGCTCCTTGATGGTAACCCCATATACCCCTTATATCGTTCAAACACAGGGCCTGGCAATGCCTTTGTAAGAGCATCTGCCATATTATCATTCCCTGGTACATGCTGTACAGCCATTTTCCCAGCTAAAACCATGTCATCCCGAATGTAGAAGTGGCGGATATCGATATGCTTGGATTTTGGTGTATATTTGCGCTCTTTTGTAAGAGACTCAGCACCGATATTATCGAGGTACAGCGTCGGAGGTTTCGTAGGCGTAATCCCTAGGTCTTTCCATAACTTCAGCATCCATGCTACTTCCCTAGAGCCATCGCTGGCAGCCATTATCTCTGAGTCTACGCTGCTCAGAGCTGTTGATTTCTGAACGTTGGCAGCCCAGCTGGTGACAGCACCATTATATTTGACTAGCCAGCCCTGAAACGACTTCCTGTCACCTTGAGTCCCCCATGTAGCGTCTGTATAACAGTCAAATACACTGTAATCAGCTGTATCTTCACCTCCATATGTGAGCCCATCGTCTGGCGTCGCACTGAGGTATCGTAAGAGAGGTTTGGTATGTTGTAAATACGACTCCGTAGGTTTCGCCATATGACGTGCCAATTGACCGACGATGTATGCAATGTCCGGTCTTGTAAAATTCGAGAGGTAAATTAGGGAGCCTGTAATTTGCTGGTAAAGTGAGGTCTCTTCAGCATTCAATTGAACGACGTTAATTTGGCTCCGTAATACCGTTCCTGCTGTTGCGGGTAATTTGACTCCATTGGCTCTAGCCATGCCGAACCTTTGAAGTACTTTTGACGTATAAAGCGATTGGTGTATTCTGAGCGTTTTGGCCGATCGATTTCGTGTAATTTGGAGTCCAATAAACATGGTGACAGCTCCTAGGTCCTTGCCTTTCCACGTCTTCAGGATTCGGCTTTTGAGGTAATCGACGTGTTGTTTTGACCCAATAACCAGCATGTCGTCGACGAAGACGAGTACGTACGCTCTCTCAGCTTTGCTCTGAAAAATAAACAGATTTGGATCTGCATCTAACTGTAAGAGACCGAACGTAGTCTCCATGGCCTCCTTCACCATTAGCCACCATTCCCTAGGTGCTTGTTTCAAGCCGTAAAGACTCCGCAGAAGCTTTAGCTACGCGTGACCTCTTCCTTTTAGCTCTGGGTGTATAGTTTCGACGAAGAATTGAGGTATTTCCATGTATATTTCCTCCTTCAGCTTCGGATTCAGGAACGCAGTATCGATATCGACATGATCGGCTTCGTAATCGCGGTGAGCAGCTAAAGCTAGCAATACTCTGAGAGTTGTTGGCCGTACAATCTTTTTCATAACTAGTATTAGTAACCGATTTTACGCGACCCCACCACTTTTTCGCATCCACCCCTCCCCAGCCCCCCTCCATATAACACCTACCTTTAATATCTCCACAACAACACCACCGAATCGCCTGAAATTTGGTATACTTGCAGTTGCATATGAAGCCATCACGATCCTTTAAGCGCGTGCAAGGGCTGGCCCCCGATGGCTCACAGAATTCGAAACGGCGGCTAAAACCAAACACTAACTCCCTCCCGGCATTTGAGGAACTCCACGGCACCTAGACAACCAAAACAGCCCCTACAAAGCGTCGTAGAGCTAAGACGACCGAATCCGACTAAAAAGAGCAAGTCCCTGACCCTGCGACTTTTTCTCCGTAAGCACAACGCCAAAAAACCAGTGCGGGGGGCCCTAAGAAAGAGGTGTTGGATGTGACTTCTTCTCTTGCTTAAATCCGTACCCCTACGACTATACCCACAAAGAAACGCCCTACCTTTGATTCCAAGGTGTTATTTAATAAGGAGGCATAACATGTTAGCTTTAATATGTGGCCTTTTATTAATAAGAATCGATAGAACGCCATTGTGAAAAACTGGGATATAAACTTTATATTTAAGCGATTCACTTATAAACGCCTATGCGAAGTTGTATAAAGGATGGGAATTTAACCATAGATCGAAAAGAGGAGCCTGTTACCGTCGGAAAGACCAATAAAGCAAGCATTTGAGTTCTTGTTTGGTAATCTAAAGAACCTGACTTTGACGCTTAATGTTAGAGATTAAGAAACATTCGACGATGCCATGATTTCACTGCGTATTTACAAGCACAAGAAGATGTCGACAGCGAATGAGATCACGGTACTAGCATACTACAAGACTCCGGAGGATGAGGATGCGTGGAAATCCGAGGATGAGAGTAATTAGGGCAAAGGCAAGAGGAAATCCAAAGGGAAATCCAAAGCGGACAAAGCCCGGGACACCGTGAGGCTTACTCCTTTGGCGCGAGAAATTAGTGGAATCAATGACCTGGGTAGTGATCCATTTCTTGATTACTCCGACGGAGAGCCTCTAGTAAGTCCTACACCAAGAGATTCCGTTACATAACGTAGGGTTAATGTTAAACGTGATATAAAAAAGGACCTTCCACTAGAAGAGATTAGTCGCGCGGAGGTTTTTGCCCATAACACTTGCTTAGAAAGGCTATGTAACAATTAAAAGAAGTGTTATTATATTATAAAAAAGGCAGGAACGCACCACCGAATCGATATTAAGCGTTAAATTGAGTGGGCGGCTTCCATTAACGTAAAGGCCCCAGGAGTCACTAAAAGCCAGCCTCTACTGGCATGAATTGCTGACTTTGCCGAAGGCGACTGCAAAACAAGCTACATGCCAAAGCTTAGTGGGAGGAGGAAGTCAGATTAAGCTACGGTGGAAACTACAGCCAAAGTTAATCAAGGTTCCTCTTTAATCGACAAGTTGACACAACTCTTGTTACTTTAAACCGTCCAAAGTATGACGAACTAGGTGTTTACGCCAGCTCTTCTAGCGAATTTTACTCCCGCTCATGGACCTTTTGTAGTCGGGGAACTCCACTATCCTGGGCACACGGGAAGGCCTTAAATACATATAAATTCACTATAAAACTCGGCTCTTGAGGCATCCGGGTATAGCTATGTGCCCACACCTTTGTTACTATTAAAACCTTTAAATAAGGACGAGAATGAGGTAAAGCTAATGGGCCAGTGGATTATCCAACGCGAGAGGAACTTAAAAAGACGAGAGTAGTTGAAGAGAGGTTTTAGGCTTATAGTGGAGGCCTTTGTTATAGATTTGAGTCAATTAAGGGATGTGCCCTTTATTATCTCTCTTAAAATCTCTGCTAGTATTGCCTATTATATTAAGGACAACGTTTCTTAATTTAAAAAGGTGTATAAAGAGAATAAATACGCTGCTGTAGATTTAATTAACTTTAGTAGTGGAGCCTCAATAAGGCAAGGTATAATAGGTATAAGTTTAGGTGCGAGGTTAGGTGAGGATGTAGAATTTAACGATTTTTTTATTAAATACTGAATTTTTTAAATAATTAATAATTAATCTGTAATAAGTATATCTTAAATACTTAATTTAAGTCGTTTTGTAGCTATTTACGTTGATTTTTAATGTTCTATTATGCCTAGGATAATAATTATACCTTATCTTATATTATACCTTCACTTTTACTTAGTATTTCTTAATTAAGACACATTAATAAGATTCGTGTTTAATTGTGTTTCTTGTATTTCTCACTGTAATTACGGCTAAATAATATATGTTTAGATCATTCCACAGTTCCTAAAATGCGCCCTAGCTCTACGAGCTGCCTTAACACCTGTTCCTGACTCTTTGACTGCAAATTCTAGGAAACTTTGATAAGAATCATAGTTTTTTCGCTCTCTTTTGTAGTGGCGGCGTATTTAATGCTTTAAATCTCCAAAGCTTTCCTTAATAAGGTTAAAATCAGGGGAATATGAAGGTAAAAACTTCAGTTATACCCCTTTACGCCGGTATGTCGTTAATATCTCCCTGATATTCTTGTGATGAATAGAGGCGTTGTCTAATATAACAACTAATTGGGGCTGAGGATAGGGATTATATAGAGGTAGTAGATAATCTATTAAAAAAGCCTCTATAATATCCGTAGTATATGTGCCCTCTAAGGTATGAGAGGCTATATAGCCGTCCACAGTATACGCCGCTAATACAGAGACTCTTTCCCGATATTCAAGCCATTGAGAGACCCTTGCCTCAGCACCTTTATGTGACCACCTAAACGTACGATCTCCATTCCTTTTGTCACTTCCTGATTCGTCGACAGCGACTACTTGATTGGCAGAGAACTCTTGCATAAAATCAAGCCATTTCGTCCTTAATTCCTCATTCCGTTGAGCCGCGACATACTTGAGTCGTTTCCTGGTGATCTTAATGCGTCTTATAGTACGGCAAATCGTTGATATTGACACATTTACGCCGTAGGCCTCTAAAAGAAAGACCTTTAACTCGTCCAGATACATCCATGGCCGCTTGTCTAATAGGAGTTTCAGCGCCTTTTCATGTTCTAATTGAAGTACCGGGACCGGTCCTCTAGAGTACGGCATAGCCATAATCCCCTTGTCCAATCTCTTCTTAATCTTATAGACGGTTTGTATGGTAGTACTGTTGATTACTGCGATTTGCTCGAGGTACTCGAATGGGAGGGGTCCGGGTTCGCGCAGCGTATGCTTAATGTCCGCCACGACGGACGCAGGTAAACGAGCAGGCATGGCACAACAACAAAAAAAGGTTCGCTGAAAAGAGCTTAGTTGTAGCTTTAATTTAACGTATCTGCGAAGTAGTTTGAGCGTTGCGTTGTGGAGTTATGTGTGGGGGCGCGTATATGAGGAATGGTGAGGGGGAACTTGGAATCAAAGTGGTGGGGTCGCGTAAAATCGGTTACTAATACTAGTTATGCAAACAGCTTGTAATACGCTGGCGTACGTGTCGAAATAATCGCTCCCATGCTGTTGCTCAAATCCTCTGGCTGTAATACGTGCTTTGCGACGCGCCAGAGTCCCATTTGCGTGCTGTTTGTTCCGTAGTACTAGCTTTGAAGTAATCAGTTTCTTGCCCTTTGAAGGTTCACCATACCGTATTTCATATGTCCCAGTAGAGCGTAACGCGCTGTATTCAGCCTTGATAGCGCGCATCCATTCAGCTCTGTTTTCCTGTAAAGCCTCCTCTAGCGTGACTGAGTCTTGAATTGGCTCTGCTGGCCCTTCAGCTCCTAGAGCTGTAATTGACTCTCCATATACGCGTTTTGGCTTCAGTTGCCTTCCATACCTAGTCTCAGTAGGTTTATTTGTAGGTTCAGTCGTGGCACCATTTAATCGCTGATCAGACGACTGTATAGCACCACTTCTTAGCCTTTGTGTAACAGCTTCACGTGCTGGCCTCTCCACTAGAGGGTTTATTACAGGGCCTGTTTCAGCTCCTAGCCTCACTCCTGGAGGTCTTCTTACAGAGCCTCTTTCAGCGTCTGGCCCTACCTGTAAGGGTCTTCCTGCAGAGCCTGTTTCAGCGTCTGGCCCTACCTGTAAGGGTCTTATTTCAGCTCCATTAGCTGGCCTCTTTCCTGTAGGTCTTACACCTGTTTCTGCTTTGCCTGTAACTAGCCATGTAGTGTATTCGTCAAATTTGACGTCTGCAGAGATCAACTCATGTTGATTTTCCATATTCAATAGCCTGTACGTATGCGAGCTAGTCATCCCTACTAAGATGAATTTCCCTGGCTGTATCCTAGCCTCTAGCTTCTTAGGAAACGTTGCCTTTGGCTTCAATGGCCAAGCTCTAGAGCCAAATACTCTGTAATGCGATAAACTCGCTGGCTTTCTTTCCCATGCCTCCAGTGGCGTTAGGCCCTCTACCCCTTGATATGGTAGTGCCTTTGTCGGTCTCCTGTTCTTGAGCCTAGCTGCATGCTCTACGGCATAGCACCATAACCTGTCTGGCTGCTTTGAGTCATATAATATAGACCTGACTATCTTCGACAATTGGTATATCCAATGCTCTGCAACTCCATTGAGCGACTGTTTATATGGCGGCGACGGCTCTGACTGTATTCCGAGCTCTTGAAGCCAACGCATAAATGCGTTTCCAAACTCTCCTTTGCCATTGTTGGTTCTCCAATACACGACTGTTTGTCCCATTTGAAGCTCTAGCTGAGTCTTCAACAGCTTGATTTCTGGCTGTATTACAGCGGCTGTTTTGTCCTTAAGTAGCCGTACCCAGCATACTCGTGTTGCGTCGTCCACTACGACTAGGTAATACCTATGCCCCCTAATTGACTGGCACTGGATTCCTGAAATATCGGCGTGTAGCCGGCGCAGTGGTATATTTGCCCTGGTATCGGTCTTTTTGGTGAAATGCTCTTTCATCCTACCAGCTAGGCATGCCTCACAGCTCTTTTCTCCCTTATGGATCATCCTCTTGCCTAGCTTTATACCATAGCCGGAAACTGATTCCAATTTGACCATTTCCTGGTAATTTACATGGCCAAGTCGCCTATGTATTAAGTCGGGCATTGTTTCCTGATTTTGCTCGTCATATGAGCTCTCCATAGTGTGTGTTTCCGGCACCAGCACTTCCGATGTATTTGCTTCCGTATTTGAGTCTAAGACGTAAAGACCACCGGTTTTCGTTGCAGAGAGCACCAGGTTATTGCTCTTGTAACACTTTGCCCCTGTGTTATTGAATACAGTGCTGATTCCGTCCTCTGCGAGTGCTCCAATTGACAGTAGCCTAGTACTTCCAAAATCAGGGACATACCAGACGTTATGCAATATCATGCCATTGATTTGCACGTCTCCATAGCCTTCAGCCGATGAGTATTGATTATTGGCTGTCTTCACCTGTTTGTCTTTCCAGCGTTTGAGGCTTGTAAAATCCGCATATACTCCGGAGAAGTGTTTGGTCGCTCCAGAGTCTAATTTCCATTGATTTGCGGCCGTAGAACTGCTGTATGCCTGTTGCACTTCTTCCGTAAGGTATGCAGAGTCCGTAAAGTAAGGTTTGAAGCTCTCTGATTGCTCTGTAGTAGCTACGTTGGCTGACCCTGACTCTGGCTCTTTGCTCCTGCACTCGTTCTTCCAATGGCCAAACTTCCTGCACTTTGCGCATTGATTTCTGTCCAATCTGGCTGTCTTTTCGACTCTTCCTGATGAATCCTTGTGGTCCCCGTTTGCTCTTCCGCCTCTCCAATTGCCTTTACCTCTGCTAGCACTTCTGGCTCTGTAACCTCTGTAGCCTCTGCCCCTGCCTCTGCCTCTGTTTGCTACCCAATTGGCCTCTCCTTCCATTGCTACTGGTTTCTCAGTTGTAACAACCTTTAGCTCCTCCTTCCATTGAAGTTGGAACTCTACTAGTTGCATTAAGACTGCTTCTAGGTCTCCAGGGTTGATTTGCAGTGCTGTACGCACTGTCTTCCAATCACCTAGCTTTGGAAGTGACGCAATTAGCTTTGCTTTCACATCTTCATCTGTGAAGGGATGCGTGTCCCCTGCAAGCTTCAGCTTGTATTGACGTAATCGAGCAACGTATTCGTCGGCGCTTTCAACTGACGGGTTGTAAAGCTCTTGGCTGAGTTGCTCTTTGATGTTGGCAATATGTTGAGCTCCGGAGGCGTGGGCAGTCCCTGAAGCGTGCAATGCGTCCCATAGTTCCTTCATATCTCCAGCTTTATTAAGCTCTTGATTCTTTGCGTAAATAGCCTTTGAGAGGCTAGAAACGATGATTCTCCTGACCTCCTTTTGGTCCTTCTTCCATGCCACTTGAAGAGACGCTGTTGCCGGTAATGCCGGAGGGTCAATTACCCATTCTAACACACCAGCGGCAGCGAGCTCTTGTTCTGTCTCTAATTGCCATGTGTAATAGTTGTTGATCGCGAGCTTTGAAGACTCCGATGATTCCGATGGCTTTGAGGTAAGCATAGCTGAAAAGTCGACAGTTGACTTATTAAGGGCGTTGCAAAAGCTTGATTTGGCTTGCAGATGAGGTAAATAATATATGACGTGTGTGCAGTTGTTTATAACAAGTATTAAATGATTCTGAGTAGTATTGAGGTTGATTTTCAAACAACTCGAATTGCTACCATGATAGAAAAGCATATAGAATTCTATCTATGGAGGTGCAGAGTATTTATGGAGGTTGTGTGTGTAGCCTAGGAGACGGCGTACAGACGGCGTGATCAGAAGTACGCACAACCTCAGATATACGCTACATAGAATATTCTAACACTAATGCTCCGTGCCCTTAGCTACAGTCGAGTCCTGGTAGACCCACACAGTTCTACGTAGTGTCACGCGCAAGACAAACAAAAAGGTTCTTTTTCCGCAAGCTGCCTCAAGTTTTGTCTTAGCGCATCGTAAGCCTGCCAATGAAGAAGCCTGCAGGCTGGCGAGCAACTGCACAGTCAGCTCCCAGCGTTGGACGTTGATTAGAAGCGATCTGGTCTGTTGCACGTCGCAGGAGGCCCTGCTGGCGATGCTTTTGGGATGGAGCATCAATGAGCTGGCTGTGCCGGTGAGGATGGGCACGTGTCAGTCGGTGGCATTTCTGTGAGCGGCGAATGGCGATCTTGGTAGGTTACTTGCTACTTCCTCATACGTCCACCAGGGGGTGCAGGAATTCGTGATCCGGTGGTAAGCGAGAACCGAAAACCCCACCAAAAATAGCTAACTTCGAGACTCAATAGAAGTATAAATAATAAGCAATTTGACTTGAAATTTAGAAAGAGGGCATTTATTATATAACTATTTTAATCTATTAAGTTTTATAAAGTCTTTAATAATTCTACATTTAATAATTAAGAGTTAATTGAAAGTGAATAATAAAAGGTTTTAGTCTTTAATTTGAATACTAATACCTTTATATTTATCGAAATGACCTTTTTAAGGTTCAATAGCATATAAAATTTAGTACGATTTTCCAGTTTAGACGATTATCTCTTACTTCCGTCTTCCACTCTAAAGACCCGGTTTACGACTTTAAACACTCTAAATATTTGATTATATGTATACTTATCTTATTCTACAGTAACCCGTTTTAAGTTTGAGCCGGAGCTGAAAAACACACCAAAAAAGGCGATTATTCACCACTTTTGACTTAACTTTTAACACGTAACGCAACTTAAGGCGTATATTATTTATTAAGGTATTGTTTATCTTTACATAAGATATCGATTTGCCTCTTACGATTTTTTAATACATTCTTATTCGTCTTGATTTGATCGATTGATCGAGAGGATTACGCTCGATTGATGATTTCACACCAAAAATAAGCGAATTTTAGCGCATTTTGTGATAGGCCATACGGAATCGCGTGCATTAACTTTACTACGATCACGAATTAACCGGCTAGAATATACTTGAAGTAATCGCTTACAGGCTATCAAACGATAGAATTATTATTTATACACCAGGTGTGGGTTGAAAACTATCGTCAAGTGACGGACGGGCAAAAGGCCGATTTTTGGTGGGGATGTCGATTTCGGCTCAAACTTAAAATGGAGTACTGTAGCGATCCGAAAGATTGATTTTGTCGTAGAAAACGCGCGGTTTAAATCTGAGGACATGGCCGAAAAAGAGAGCATATTGACGGCTATTTAATTAAGGTTTGGGTAAGCCAAGCTCCTAAGCATTGCTCTTACGTTGCTCTAAGCTACGTCTGGGGTGACTATACCACTCTGAAGGCTACGTGTAACAACATTTGCCAACTTCAGAAACAAGGCTCGCTTTCCACCAGCCAAGCCGCAACACCGATTGCAAGAACAATTCGCGATTCCATGGAAATTGTGCAGCTACTAGAAGAGAGGTACCTATGGGTCGACACTCTGTGTATAATACAAGATGATGAATTGCACAAGTATGTCGAGCTGGCGAAAATGGCTGCCATTTTCGCCAACGCTTCCATCACTATTTTGGCAGTTCAAGGCGAGAATGCCAATAGTGGCTTGAGAGGATTCCGAGAGGTCTCTCAACCACGACACATAAAACAAATCATCCATTGGCTCGGCAACGACGTGCAAATTCAACAACCTCGACCACCTCCTCAGCAGCCTCAGCAGCCTCAACATATAATATTGTATATTGAGCGCATAACTTTAATAGTGGGTGTTGACCACCACACTTTCGCTCTCCGCGAAAGTGGGAGAAAGCGAGTTGTCCCCGGCAAGCGAGTTGTCCCCGCTCGCACCAAAATTTGTATGGCACAACAGACAACTGCGGACCCCAGGATCACGGAAATACTTGCGCATTATATGAGGATTAATTATTGAATTAATGGAATCGTACAAAGTCATCTTGCCCTTGAATTGAATCAATAGAGGCGATAGACCTAGCTGGAGATTTGCATATAGCCATTCCGTCTTCAATATCTCTATCTCCTTCTTCTTCATCTTTTACCGTCATTCTACCTAAAGGCGACGATGGTGGTACCATATCTTCAATATCGCTGTCGTCGGATGATCCAATTTGTATTGCTGCTAATGGATTTTGACGTATTATAAAGGTACGCTCTGCTTCTAGGATTTGAGGGTCAATTGGCATGTCCCCTGCGTAATCAATCAACGTTTTTCCAGTCTCTGTTTCCAAGGCTAACTTCTCATGAGCAACTGCGTCCTGAAGTGGTAGTAACCTCATGGAATCCCTCTCTTTCTCTTCGTCAGTTGGCGCCTTCTCACGATCTCGGATTGGAAGTAGTAGCTCCGCAGAAATAACCGTAATAGTACCTGCCTTCAAGAGAGCCTCTTGAGCCAACACCTCTTTCCTCCTCACTTTCTCAGCCCTCCGATTAAGTACTCCTTCGTCATATCGCTCTCTCTTGATCTTGTTTATTTCGGCCCGGAGCTTTCCACAAGCACTTTTGTATGCTCTCTCCCGCATTTCTATCTCCTTAGCTTGAGCCTTTCGCAATGCGACAGATGCAAGTAGAGAGCCACCCTTTTGTAGACTCACACGAGAAGTAAGCTTCTTTTTATGGACTTCTACTTGTGTTGCACGTGCCTGAAGCACTTCGGCCTCTTCAAGGCTTGCACGATACAGAGCTTGATCGTTAGCTTGCCTAGTCCGTTGGAAATTGGCGCGAGTTGGAGAGGAGACAGCGGCCATGATCTTCTCGTCCATTTCTTCCCAGGCATGCCTCAAATCCGCGTACGTTTCAGGCATACGACGCTTTGTTGAATCAGCTGATTCCGAGGGAAGTACAGGTAAAGTCTGATCGTCCTCTCCCGTACTATTTCCATCAGACTCAATATTTGAGTCAGTTGAGACTTCGCCATATTCAAGAGACTCCAAATCTTTCTTTGTTTTTCGACCATACTCCTTGACCTTTTGCTTAATCCTTTTAAAGCTTAATGGCCAC
>JAFJYG010000900.1:0-20761 GCA_017366145.1 Cadophora sp. M221
AAGAACACAAAGGTACCCCCCCCCCCCCCCCATCTAAGCTTTGTTCCTGTTTCATGTATCTGCAGGTAGTATCGTCGCCTCTTTTTGGGTCATTCCTCTTGTTGTTATCGTTTTTGACCTTGTGAGTATCGTACTTTGTAGTCCAGTCAAATATCTCGCCGAGAAGTTGAACGAGATCCTTCAATTTGCATCTAAAAGAAACGGCAACGGAAACCTCGCTCGCTTGATTATATTCGCTTGATTATATCCTTTCATAGGATTCATTAAACCGGACATGAGCATAATTTCACTTGTGGCTTTGAAAAGCCTCCAATGTTGTTCTCGCTTAAATGGGATTGATGTTCGTTCGCTGGGGAAATTATGATTTACCAGATTGATTCAACAGAATCTCTGTCAAATTCACCGGGATCTCTCATCTCTCGTATTAGAAAGTTTGGAATCTCCCATCCAAGTGCCGAGTTCTGGTAAGATTGTAGCACCACGGCTGGACTCGAGATATCTTTAACTCTGTACAACCTGCTGCCTGGTTGAGAGTCAGATGACGAAGGGAAGAGCACTGGAACAGAGACTTCCAGGTAGGCACGTAACATTAGCAACCACTTGCATCTGCCACCCATTGCATTTAAGTTTAATAGAGCTCCGAAGTTGACGCTCCCGTTACTCTATCTTTACCTTCGGTCCACGAACTTTGAGTTCGTATCGTCTGCTATCCCGATAGTACAGCCATTTGTCCATAACCTCGGGTTTCCGTATTTCAATCCACTTCCTAGACGAAAAATAACGACCACCAGACAGGAGCATAATATCGGCCATTTCGTTGGCCATCTTTACTACGTCGAAGAAGCATTTTATGTCCAAGAGCCTGCTCTGTTCATCATTCAACACTCTGTCAATCCTTTCCTAGATCTCCAAAGGTATCGCTAATCTGTGAAGCTTCTTGGGCTCCAGAATAGATCGAAATGCCTGAAGTGCTAGCTCGAGGCTGTCCACGGAAGTGTATCTTCTTTCCATTGGCGCAAGATAATCGACTTTCAGATTTGCCATTACCGGACGGTGTCCAGGTCCGACTAAGTTAACTGCACTGTAGAACTTCAACCCTATTTTCCGTGTCTCACGATTGGCTGTAAGGATAGCTGAATGTGGCGAGCATGCAGTCAAGAACTGTTTTATCTCTAGTCCCCCAAATAGTATCTTGTGCGCTCGCTTTCGTCGGGTCCTGCTGTTCTTCAATGATGGCCGGATCCATGGCATCTCTTCGCACACTATCCTGACTGGAATTACTTGGGGCTCATTGCAAACGGCATCCCAAATGAGCAAACAGATATCTTTTGGAAACTCGGGGAGTTTGTGGAATATTGATCCTTTCTCCCTTCCAGTGTAAAATTGGGAGCCGGGTTTATTGTGCGGTGGTTTCGTGGTTTTTTCAATTCTAGCTTTTGATCTTTTAGAAAGAGTTCTCGGCTTCGGGAAAGTTCGAGATCGATAAAGTATTGCTGAAGACGTTGTACGGGGTTTTCGCCAGGGTTAAGTTTCTCATCCATGATGATTGAATCTTATTTCTACCTTCTTAGAGTAGCAAATTTGCGATTGGTTGTGTGAGCAAGTGGCTTTGGTGGGATGTCGATTCTAGTGGCGACGAGGTAACGAAATATCAGAAGAAAAGTTCAACAACCAGCAAGAAAGCAGTGAGAGTTCGTTGAATTCTTTTTCGAAGTTCCTGTTGATGTGTGGCTGAATTCTTTTGTTACAGACTGCTAAAATTGAGCTCAACAGTGAGTCATGCCTTCATGACCTTACATTCCGTCATAGACTACAACCCAAGAGCAAAATGCATATTTTATCAGAGCCGCAATGAAGAAAAGAATAAATAAAATCTTAGAGGTATCATGTTCTTCTTGAACAACTCGCACAGCACAGACTATATATGTCCTTTAGTGTGGTTGCGACTTCCACTGACCTTCAACCAATCCATCATTTGTTTCATTTGATCGGATTATGGAATATAGATTTCTTCCGCATTTCTATGAGCTAGAACTGAAGATCAAGCCTTTTCAATTTATGCTCAAAACTAAATTTCTTTGCATTGCTGTGAGGTAAGGATGTTATAATTTAAAGTGTGTTGTGACGGGAGTTAGTGACGTAAACGAAGCTTGAAGAGAATCTAGATCTCATTAGCCACCTCTCAAATCCCTATCTGGGTGAGCTGTGATTTCTTTGAAATTACTCTACTGTGGTATTACAGAAGTCATAATCTGTCAATAGAAGCTCTAGTTGCATCCGGAGATATGCCAACGTCGGTCACGCTCCAGATTTTGCCTGAAGTGATTTTACCCGCACCGATGAAGAAACTCGCTCGAGAATGAAACATAATCCTCTAGTGATATAAGAACAACATAAAGTCATCTTCTACAATGTATAATGTTTTGGTGCTGATTACAGTGCTTGGACTTGCCGTTGTCCTTGCCACTGCCGCGGATGATGATCCTGATCTGAGTCAGGTGAGCTTGAGGGGTGTATTTTACCAAGGGACTGGATGCGGAGCTGGATCGGTGTCAGGATCTATACCCCAAGATAAGCAGAGGTATATGGTTTGGTTACTGATCGTGATACCGTTGCTCATGGTGTACAGCTTTACTCTCATATTTGACCTGTATCGGGTCGAAGTCTCCCCCACAGCACCGATCACTGCAGTGAGGAAAAACTGCCTCATTCTAGTGGATCTCACATATCCAGCGGGAATTCAGTACTCGATTCCAAACACAACTTTCGTCGGAGATGCCACACTTGATGCAGGAGTCGCTCTTTCTCAGCAAGTTAGCTACTATTATACAGGTCGTAAGCATCTAAGATATTCTGATACCGAAACATCCAGTTCCTTGGAAATATCAAACTGACTTTTATTCAAGGAGAAGAAGCGTCTTCAACAAACATGACAATCGAAGGCCCGAAGTCAAGCCATTTTGAAGTTACAGACCAGCATCCTTACTCTGCGTGGGAATCTACGTGGTGGTCCCCATGCGGGCAGCCACAATCGCTCAATATCAACTCGAGGGTTTCTTTGAAGAAGACAACCGCTAACGCCACTGGGGTGTTTCCTGCAGACCTGGCCGGTGGGCTGCTAGGACAGTTTAGCTGGATCACTGGACTTGTGTGGCGGAGATGTGCATAGCGGAGAGGGACGACTGTCACCGAAGGGGTCGGAAGAAGTTGAATTCCCTATTATTTTTCTAGCATCTAATCTATGCCAAGTCAATTGAGATCGGGTTGACACCGTGAAGGTTTTGTCACCTCCAATTTTCATGCCCCATTGCTCAAGAGTGGTGTTCTTTCGTCCTCATTTCGCCCAACACGTCCACCATCTGCTTCATTCGAGCGCCTAGAAGTTCCATCACCTTCCAGCTTCCTCTCAGCCCCCAGAGCAGACTTCACGTAATAAATGGTCCACACCGCCAGCAAACCGGCAAGAGGGAAAGGTCCTGCCCATCCCACAGCATAGACCGCCACGACTGGCAAGGTAAAAACCAAGACTGTGAACCAAGCCGCGATAGCATAAAATGCCAGACACCAAACTGCACTCAATGTCCGAATCATTCTCTGGAACATGGGACTACTCTCGTATCGTGCGCCAAACGCCTCTCGATATTCAACCCCGCCATTCCCATCAACGGCAACAACGTCTTCGACAATATAATAAATAGCAGGTCGTACAACAGTCCCAGCATCCATGCTACCAAATCGAAACGGTAGCTTCACACACAAGAAATTCAACACCAACGACAGGGCAGTTAATGTCGCTAGGAAGTACATCAAGACAGGAGCTGGCAGCGATAAAAGTCGAATCTGAAACTGATGTCCGTCATGATCATTGTCATCTCTCAGAAGAGTCGAGCTGATCAGGGATGATATTAGAATCAGAGCGGCGAAATATCCCCATTGAAAGATGTCGAGTCCGTAGCGAGGTGACTTCAGCGGTCGAAATTCAGGGGATGGTTGAATCAGCTTCCAGATTCTCTCGATGATGGCTATGATGGTAAAGACTCCCAAAACCGCAGTTGGGATTGTGAGGACTAGGATAAATCAGAATGTGTTGATTTGGCGGGGAAATGGGGTAGAAGCTACTGACCTGCAATTCGATCCATCTGGGGACGGCCATACCAGAGCCCATAGAACAAACCCAGATTGAGAAAGATTGGAGGTATGATTATAACAGTCCATGCAATCGCAATCGATTTGTAGCGGGTGTGTAGGCTGTATGGGAGTTCAACCACCATCTTGAATCGAGATCGGGATGACAGGTTGTTTGTTGTCCTGAAGTGGATTTCGCTTAGCTTTTTTTATGGAGAAGGAAGGATAGATCTCGAAAATGTGGCCCGGAAAAAAAAGTCTCCTGAAATATAGTTAATATATCCGAATGTTGTTATTTGATGTAGGACACTCGTATCTTGAGGTGAGGTGTCGTCATACCGGAAGGCTCGGCCCGATGAAACACAAGCTAAAGATGATTCAAAAGAAAGTGAATCCTCCACCTTCAATGTTACCTATTTATTAATGACTTCTCGCCTATCACATCAAGGCAAAGAAGAATGGGTTCAAATGAAAACCTCCAAGACTCCTGATTTGGTAAGGTTCAGGTAATGAAATTTATTAGTTACTAAGATGTGTTCGGGTATCCCAGTTTTGAACTTGATCGTTCCCCCAAAAATGGCAAGCCTGCAAAGTACAAGTCTCTCAGAAGTACGCAGTCAGTGCATGATATTTCCACAGCCTAGAGCAGACGCACTATGTGTAGTACATGAAATCTATCCCTAAACATTGGCAGGTTGAAGCTGCGCACGATTCTTGCGGCCATAATTCCGAGTTTTTCTGTCGAAATCACGCCGGACAAAAGGCCATGCAAGTAAAGCAACAAAAGCCAGCAGAAGATCGAGCAGGACATTGTCCCGAGGACTTGGACCGCGCATGTTGTTCAAAATCAACGCCGTCTCCCAATCTGAAGTGATCGAAAAATACCCTTTGTCGAGGCCGCCGAGTATCTTTTGGGCAATGGCGGATGCCGATTGAGTCTTAGCTTGTATTTCTTCGTCGCTGATGTTGCTGCCTTCCATGATTTTGGTGATTTCAGGTTTCGAAGCTTGCTCCGCCAGAAAAGACTCCGTGATGAACGTCCCAGGGAAGGCACTGTGGACTTGATACATGTCTTTGCCGCCATACAGCAACAGCTCTTGCCGGAGAGTATCGGCGAATGCTCGAATTGCTGCTTTTGGTGGTGTGTATGCGACGTAGCCAGGAAGGCCAACGAATGCAGCGGCAGAGGAGACAAAGACGATATGCCGAACCCGAGTCGGATCTGGGTTCCGAATCCACAGTTGCAGACATGCTTGGGTAACGAAGACTGCTGAATAGTAGTTGGATTCCAGACAAGATGTGAGCCCCTGGGGTTCGAGATCTGCCAGAAAACCGATCTGAGATGGGCTTGAGCCACCAGCAACACAGAAGAGAATGTCAGGAGTTGCGCCATACTCGCTCAAGACCTTTTTTACCTGAAAAAAAATGTTAGCCTCTTTCCTCAGATTCAGTCATCGCGAGTAAACTTACGGCCACATGGTCACACAGGTCAGTGGCAATCGCATCGATGGCCTGAGTACTTGATTTCTGGTGGGATTCTACCTCTGTCTTGGCTTCCTGTAAGGCATCTTTGCCACGTGCAAGCAGGAGAATATGAGCTCCTTGTCAATTCCGTCAGTCTTGCAGCCGGTCCATTTTTCACTGGAATCGAACAAACCCCGTTTGGCAAGATCTATTGCCAGGCTCTTTCCAAGACCCCGTGAACCGCCTGCAATTACAACCCGCTTTAAAAGTTGAGAAGTCAGCGGCACTAAACCCAGGGAAAGGATATGTATAAGCGACAGAGGCGACCCTTACCATATTTTCTGCTTTGAACTTCGTCATGACGATTTTGACAGAGGAGGACGAGGGTGGCAAGAGAAGGAACGTGGAAGGGATTAAATATGCACACTGCCGAGGCGATGGGATGTAATGAATTGGTTCAGCAAAATCTCAAATACGCCAAAGATCACAAACAGCAGGATGTTGGGGGCAGATGAAAGAAAGAGGCAACAATCCATTTACTGTTAGTAGAGTCGTGATCTATGTTTCTAAATAAACAGAAAATCTCCGTGGAAGGCTATGCAGTCGTGAAGTGAAGCTGGACACGGACAAAGCGGGACAACTCAACACGGAACGGAACGAGGCGGACCCCACCTGAGTGGAATATTTAAAAATGCAAATGTGACTACTTAGGTAGCTTACTTACTTCTAAATTGTATCACGAGTATAAAATTTAATGGTGGCTTCAACAAGTTAGGTTTCCACCATATACAGACAAAATCAGGCAGGCATAATGAGTTCAAGGAATATCCCGCAACCTGTGGCTGTCCCTCTCCCCCAAGTGGCCCCAACCTGATATCGCCAACACACTGGCTTCCACTTTAGACACCGCAATCCGTGTTGAAATGCTCCGCTTGAATCACGGCCCTTCGGCATTGTCAAAGAGCGAGAGGACGCGGCGACTAGGAAACTACTGGCCATGTGATGAAATGTGCAAGGTTATGAGAGCAACCCAAATGAAAGTATGGATTCAACCCAGTCCAGTTTTCTTTCTCTTTGGAGGACACCGGTAGCCGTGATAGCGATGGAAATTTCTTTACTAATTCCTTTTCCTCCTGCACATCGCGAACAGCCTCAGCGGGACAAAACGAAAGATGGTCTAGTTATGAACAAAAGGTGGTTACAGATTGGAACCAATTCTTCTCTAGCCATTGGATCTAATGGCCTGGAGATCGTGGTCAGTAGATGTGTCCCAAAGGGACTTCCATAAGTGAAAGTCGAGACTTATTACTTGACCTGTAGATGATGAGATGACAACTTCCAGTAGCAGCAAGTGCTGCGTCCCTTGGACTTCAGGCATGCCTCATTACCCAATTCAATAATGACGTCACTGACAAGTTGCGAGCAAGCAGATCCTCCAGGGACTCAAATCATTCCTTTCTACAACATCCTCTGGGCAGAGGTAGACCAAAAAAATTTGATCCTAAACTTTGCTTTCCCATCAAACGAGAACGTTGTGCCATCTACGTTGCAATTTCCTATTGGTTCCGACTACCACTCAGTCGCCAACTGGATTTCAATACTACTGGACTGTTCCTACAGGGGAGCACAACAAAAGAAGCGAGCGATGGTGCTTGTCAACCCATACATTGGACGCGGGAAGGCAAGAAGTTGGTATCCGAAATAAAGAGCTCCCCTCTTCAAAGCGGCGAGGTGTCGTGTCGACTCGGTTTGAGGCGAGGTCTTCTGGTCAGGGGATCGCGTTATCCGAGAAATTGGATATCGATGCGTTCAATATGGTTGTCGTATGTTCTGGTGATAGTTTGGCACATGAAGTCTTCAACGGGCTTGGCAAACGACCAGATGCAAAGAAGGCGCTTTCAAAGATGGCAGTGGCACATATTCCATGTGGGAGTGGAAACGGGCTCAGTAAAAATCTTAATGCGACTGGAAATGCCAGCATGGCAACACTTGCAGTTATCAAAGGCATTCGGAAGCCGCTTGATTTGATCTCAGTCACTCAAGGAGACACAAGAGTACTTAGCTTTTTGTCCCATACAGCCGGAATGGGAGCTGAGAGCGACTTGGCTACCGAGCATTTGCGATGGATAGGAGAAACTCGATTTACGCTGGGTTTCTTGACAAGGATTTTGGCTAAGAAAGTGTATCCTTGCCAAATTGCTGTAGGGATTGTCATGGACAACAAAGAGTCTATCATGAATCATTATGGGAAAGAAGAATTGAAGGATACGCAAAACCAGATATTTTCAGAAGTTCATTCCAACGGGGACAACTCAGACTGTGAGGGTTTACCGCTGCTGAAGTACGGGACAATACATTACAAAATCTCAGAAGACTGGACAGTAATCTCGTGCGAAAACCTTGGAAGCTTATACTGTGGGAACGTAAGTAAATTTTTTACCTCTGTTCTGCAAGTTATTTCAGGAGATGTATAGGCTGACATGACTCCAGCTCGCATACATGGCTTCAGGTGCCAAGTTTTTCCCACCTGCACTCCCGAACGACGGGATGATAGATTTGGTTCTCATCGACGGAAACATCCCCGCCGAACCTCCCTGAAGATGTTTGACGCTTTGAGAGACGAAATCTTTTTCGAGATGCCGGTTGTCAAATACTACAAAAATATCTGCATACCGGTGGATTCCTCATAACCAAGAATCCAGGTATATCAGTGTGGATGGAGAAAGTATTCGGTTCGAATCATACTAAGCAGAGATTCATAAAGGACTTGGGGCTGTAATTATGAGGAACTATGAGATTGCTGGTGCTGGATCACCTCTATAAATGACAGCAACCATGTTTTGGATGCATCTTGGCTAACCCCGAATCGAATGCTGCTTCTTGACACTGATATTGAAACTGCTCATCGACCAATTTTCAAAGACAGCATTTTATTGAATGCTCCATATTCCAGGCCTTTGTTTGTCTTTACGTACTTATTTCTTACCAGCCATTGCCCTCGCTCGCGCTTGAGATATCTCGATTTGCTTGGTCAATCGCCATGGGTAGTCGAATTGATCCATCACGATCTCACACACCTATATTTAAGTCAGCATACACTGCAATTCCAAACACTTCAGCGAATCCAACTCACCTGAATATATTCGGCTTTCGCGAACTCATCATCCGCAAGCACCTTTTCAAGCTCCTCCACGGTGGTACACTTGTAGCTTTTGCTCTTGATGCCAGTCTCCTCTCTCGCGCCGAAGAACTCGAGCATCTTCTGGTGGTCCCAAAGCATGCTGACCTCGTTGTAGGCTTGCTTCGGTCCATTGATAGCTCGTTCGATCGAGTATCCGTTGTTGTTAATCACGAAGATAATTGGCTTGAAGCCAAATCGAATGTAGGAACCGCTACCCTTTGTCAGCATGTGACTTGGTCGAGTCCGCACAGTGACAAACTTACATTTCTTGAACAGTCATCTGCATACTGCCCTCACCCACAATCAGGACAACTCTTCCTGGCAGCTCGAGTTCCTTGGCAGCAACGAGAGCACCAAGACATGCCCCAACAGTGTACCCGATAGAAGACCAGAATATTTGGGTTATGTAACGGACATTTGCTGGGAACGTGGCGTCTGGCATTCCGAATCTAGAAAGGTCCATGTAAGTCTTTTTGCAAATTTTAGATTGATGCTAATTCGCTTACTGCGCAGTTCCAGACTCCGCCAGCACGATATCGTTGGCTTTGATGAATTTTCCGAGTCTTTGCCAAGTGTATGATTGCTCAATCTTTCCTAACGTGGATCCGTTCAGAATAGGTGCCTACTAATATTAGTCGCTAAACTGAACTCGAAAAACTTGATTCTTTTTACCTCCAACTTGGCGCTCTTGGGGGGTCTTGGAAGCTGGTAGCCCTTCGGATCCTTCTTCACAGCTTCGACTATTTTCCTCAGAACAGGCAAGAAGTGAACACCATCAAACTTCTTCTCCTTGATTTGACAGAATGCATGTCCTAACAACACAATATTCTCGTCTTTGACTTCTCTTGTGAATGCACCTGTGTTGGAGTCGGACAGGAGGGGGCCAAGGTTGAGGACCAAATCGGAACCATGAATTGCTTCGGCGACACCAGGAAAGGAAACTGCACCCGTCAGTACCTTAATATACAGTCAAATAGGAAGATATACCTGTGCCATTGTAATTGCCTCCATAACTTGGATGGGTCTCGTCAATGATTCCTTTCGAAAGTGGAGTTGAGAAGCTTTGGAATTGCGTTAAGTCCACAAGCTCTCTTGCCAAGTCCCGGCCTCCGTGACGAATGGTTAATACATCGGCCAAAATGACAGGACTGGAAGCTCCTTTGATCAGCTCTAAAACAGCATTGACCACCAAATCTTCTGCAACGCCATCATTCTGGATTGTAGTGTCAAGAGGGGTCTCCAAACGCTTGGCATCAAGTTGAACAGACACAACATCCGTGGGGATGTAGATGAAGACGGGAAGTCTACTCTTCACTCCTTCGATGATCACTCGATCGATTTCTTCTGCCATGGTGCTATCGTCCATAAGGAAAGTGTGAGTCTTTCGAACAGGCTCGCTCATGCCGATGTAGATAGCGTGATCCATTCCAGGTTCCATGGTGTGATGGATCAAAGCTCGCATCTTCTGGACTATGAAAATGTCAGTGGTTTAATCTTAAGGCAAATATAATACATACTTGGTCTAGATGTCATGCCCACGAGATGGATCATTCCAGCTTGCTCCGCATAAGCTCCTGCAACTCCATTCATGGCAGATAGCTCGCCTACGCCATAAGTAGTGAGGAGAGCAGCTGGATGTCCTTTGATTCTAGTATAACCATCCGCGGCGTAAGCTCCATTGAGTTCATTACAAGTTCCGATCCAAGTGAGCTCTGGGACGTTGTAAATCTGATCTAGGAGGGTCACTGGATATTACTTAAGTCAGTAACGTCACGTGCTGATTGAATTGCATTCCTCACAGTTGAAGTCTCCTGGAACGCCAAATACGTGTTCAATACCCAAAGACGCGAGCCTCTTCCAGAGGTAAACTCCCATTGGAACTGTTGAAGACGCCATGATGATGAACTGTCTTGACTATGTCTCGGTCCCTTGGTGTGGGGTCGATGAATGAGGGGTAATTTGGCGGGGTAAAGTTGGAGTACTGTGGAGGAGTCAGGCTGTTCAGCGTGGGTTCAATTATTTGATCGGGATGTTGTTGTTCAAAATGTACCGAGGGACTTTCATGGGCACTGGAGAGAGAGATGTTGTATTTAGAGGGAAGGGTAGCTGGAGTGAAGGAGCATGTCACCGAGAGCCGGTGGAAGCCGAGGCGGCACTCTTCCGGCGTTAGTCGGGAGGAAACATGGTGAATGGTTGGAATTGACATTCGATGACTAACAGACTTCTGGCACGGCTTAGGAACCACGGAATTCGGGTTTCGGACTCACCCCCTTTGTCCTTGTTCGGTGCAATATCTTTTCCATAGATGTTGCTGTTGCAACGGCGGTTTGTTTATTAATGTCACGTGTCATGGCTCAGCCCCTGGACTTACCGAGCGCATCGCTTAGGTCTCCTAAGCTTCTTTCTTATATAATCCGAACAGAAGGGTAGTAGTAAGCAGGCAATATATATTTTACCGTCGAGTATAGACCTCTTACGGTTCTATTGACCAAATTATTGGGACGAGGTGTCTTTAACAGTCTGTCTTAATCCGAGAACGCAGTTCTCAACCTGTACCAAGTCACTCCAAATGCAAAATTTGTAGAAAATCCAATTTCACTTCGTCGTCTATCTTTTCTGTTGAAGTTTATCCAAAAGAATACCGAGATAAGGTAGGAAGGTAGGAAGGCTGTCAGCATTTGACGAAAAACAGGGCTGGCATGGCTAGATCATAATCTTTTGAACATCCCCCGCAAAGCTTACCCGTCTCCTCCTCCTTTTCACGATACTGCAAACACTCGCCTAGCAGCAGTAGCTAGCAGCAGTAGCCTATGAGGGAATTATCTGGGTAGGGGGCGCGGCACGGACGATCCGAGAAATTTGCCGAAAGTTCCTACGGGACGCTTCGGATCAGGCGGGTTTATCCCACGTCACGAGCAACGAGCAACGAGCAACGTCACTGCCTCCTGAGTCCAGCGTACCAAAGGTAAAGCGAGGCTACTTAACCAGATTCGTGTTGAATGAAGCGAATGGCTGCCTGGGGTACCCCGCTGTCTTTATTACTTAGGTACGTAAATATAGAATGAAGGAGAGCGAGCCCATTTCAAAGCCTCTAAATCATCTCAGAACATTCATCGACTTCAAGGAGAAACCGAGTCTTAGTAAAAAAGTAAGAATTGACTTCAATCTTGAAGGTGAATCTTATATCAGGTAGAAACCCACTTCATCGGGGATGAAATTGGCTAGTCTTGAATCGCGCGGGACGCCGTCTCAGACGTCAAGCGAGGGTTTTCGCACTGAAATTAATTTATCAGAACGGTCTCGTTTCTGAACATTGGACACTACTCGATCTACCTTTTACTGCGGTCACCATGAACAAAAAAAATCTTACCAGTAGCTTCAGAAAGGTGGACAGACTACAGCTTTCCCCTGTTTACACAATTTCCCGCTGAAATTCGCGATTATATTTGGGAGATTTGTGCTGAGGATTACCCAGCACGTATCGTCGACTTGAGAGACATCCGTCGAAAGGTACTGCCACAGTCAGATTCTGGAAATCCTCGACAGCGCTTGGGCGAGTCCAGCACAGCAAATACTACTGGTCCCGCAACAATAATCGTGGCGAAGGTAGTAGCAGGATTTAAGTCTCGAGCCCCAGCTCCGACACTTTTATATGTTTGTCAGGCCTCCAGACTTATGGCCAAGAAATCGTATACAAAGGCTTTCGGGACTGAGGAGATGCCACCAGAGACCTGGATTAATTTCGAGAAGGATGTGCTATATATTACGAAAGACTTTTGCTACCTGGGGTTTAGAGATTTGCCATTTGCAAGACACCCGTGGCAAGTGACTATAAGATTCGATACAGGTCAAGAAGAGCCATTCAGATACTTTTACAAAAGTCTCAAGAAGGATATTCGACGAGTCAAGGACCTGGCCGTTTCCGGACATTGGACTTTCGGCAGTGATAGCGCATGGTCTTACGAACCGGAAAGCGACATGGGAATGTTCACAACCCACTTCGCATGTGCAGAAAGAGTCACTTTGGTCGACCCTCAGCAGGCTCCCGAGCAGACCTCACACCTGCGCTTCACGAAAATAAACCCCTACGAAAAGGCTCAATCGGCAAAGCCTGAGTTTTATCAGAAAATGTTGGGATATAGGAATTTTTTGTTTGAGAGAATGGCGTGGAGCAGAGGTGGCGTTGGATGGGCTGGGACCCGTGTCCATGGTTTGAATTTGGGACAGTCGTGGAGATGGAACAGGACTGCAATGAGGCTGGTATCAGTACCCGGAGCTCTGAGAGCAGGCTAGGTACAGAGGAGGACCGTTGTCGGGCAGTGCCGGATGCGGCTGATCGGAGAGAACATGAAGAGTATGCTGAAAAAATGTCGGTTTTGGAGAGGGATGAGGAATGGGTAAAGGCAAGCCTGCGGGCATACATTGGCATAATTCCAGGCCAAGTAATTCTATAGAATCGAATAATAAACTCTTAGCCTCCGGTAGGCAGTACTGCTAGTTAAAAGGCATCGTACCAGTAAGGAGACGTGTTCCAGGAATCAAAGGTTTAAGCTTAGCAAGAACCGGGTCCGAAGTAAAGTGGAGGTTTAGACAGGTGACTGCAGTTCTGTAGTGGCTTCCTATCTATTCACGCCACTAAGGTAAGTCCACGCCATATTCATCGAGTGGATTATAAAGAAGTTGGGAAAACGTATGGGTACTTCCTCGAAATCACAAAATGAAACTCGCTAACGAAACGTTCAGAAACATCCTGCTCGTACCATATACCAGAGCAGCGAACATTGCAGGAGGTATACAGGGTTGAATAAACAAATAAAGCTGGCACTGTAGGGGATCTGTCAGTGAAGCTCCTCCGTCACCCCGAGCCCCTCCTGAAATAATAGAAAAGAGTTCGAGCACCATAACTTCTAGATTGCATGAGCTCATGAAAGAAGGTGACATGGCTCTTATCTACAAACGTTGCTAATATTTGAAATGAACGTTGTGATCTGAGTCTGAGGTGGAATAAAAATTCAATCCTGCCGTCAAGGTCAGGGCTTCTGTAAATTATCGTTTGGTCTTTCCGAATGGTGAATTTGGCTTTCGCCACCTTTCCTCGCTTATATATCTCCCCACAGTTTCTCCCATTCCTCGATTAGCACCTCGGCGAAAACCGACAACAACTTCAGCATTTCAACCTTAATCTCAAGGGGTAACAAGGTTAGACAATGGAGTGTGTCAGTTGCAAGAAGCCATCCAAGTTCTGCTGCCCTCAGTGTGAACAAGGCCCAGCAATTGAAAGTGATCCCCCAGCTGTTCAGTATTGTGCCGTCGACTACCGTCGACTGCCTGAAGGCTGACTTGGTCAAGCATAAGCCAACATGCCGGCGCCTCCAAGATCGCCAGAAGCTTTACCGAGTTGGCGGTGTGACCCAGAAGTTATTCTTGATCTTCAAGGAATTGACTTGGTGTCAATGGAAGATTGACGCCATTGAAAAGGTTGGAGAGGTTTTGACTCTCAGGGGCTCGGTAAGATACACCCCCATGTGCTCCAATATCACTTTCTTAACTTGAGAACCATTTTCTGATATAGTTGTTGCAAGCCGCGGTGAAGCCCCGGTTTATGACCCCATGAAATCTATAACGGCTGTGAAGACTGAGGGAATGAGCTGGGCCCAAGGGTATGGTGATGGCAGTGTCTATTTCACTGGCATTGTGTACAAAGACACCATCACTGTTGGTAGCTTGACAGTTGCGAACTTCGAATTCGAGGTGTGTGAGACAAGCAAATCGCAGGTTGGGGGAGCACCATATGGGACCCTCGGTCTCAATATCGATCCGGATGGAATGCTGAGATTTTCGAGTGGGAAGGAAGACAAAACAAATGGCCCCATTTTTGTGACTAGCTTCTGCTGCTAAGCGAGGTTCCCCATCTGCATTGCCCAACTTGAGACTGATCCGTGCCTATCTTATTCTCCCATAACAGATACATAGTACCGCTTTAAATGTGAGGTATCAAAGTAATGATAACCGATTATTAGATATGCATGAACGGTGTGGAATAGGGCTAGACAGACCTCTTGTTTGTCCATTGAAGTGCAATGGAAGTGCAGTTGTTTGCAGTCACCATTTCAAGTGAATTAAATGTACTAAAGAAAGATTTACATTTAAATAAATGGAGAAATTAAGCAGTTCAGATGAGACATGCCTCATTATTTGATAAGCATATTTCAAATCACCCTAAAGGTAAATGGGAACAGCAAACAAAGCGCTACATTACAGGAACGACATTTAAACATGTGACACCTCCAAATTATCTCTTGGGATGTTATGGAGGTGTTCCCTTGTTAAAATATTCAGGGCTTATATTCTGGGTTGTCTGAAAGGTGGCTACCATATTTTCTCCCAGTAGCTTCAAATTCAAGCACTGGCAAGGTAGATACGGGTGTAAAATTATTGCATTAAGTAATTAAAATTAGTCAAATGACCAATCAGGATTTGGGTTGAAATTAATTGCTATTCAATCGATTCTAACAATCTCATGCAGCACGAACCCAACCAGAATTTCATGTAGATCGATTCAAGCCAATGATGACTGATCAGAGTCTCTGCCGGGTCCGAGACTTTGGAAGCCTGCAGCTGAGGAATATGTTATACACTTTGGGATCTTTCCAGTTCATCGTGAGTGACTGCTTCCATGAAGCTGATCTTCTCCAACGTCCAGTGCCAGAGGTCCTGGCAAGAGTCAATGTTAACATCGCCACCAGGGTCGTACCTAACTAAGAACACAGAATCAGTAAATATTGAATATCTTCCAAGTTTTGTATCATCAGAAGTAACAGATCAATTCTTATGTGCTTCTTATCTTCATCTCGCTTGATTTGAATTTCCTTGATCCGCTGAAAGTGATCCTTAGCAAGATCGAACCAGGCACGGGCTAAGCTGCGCCTGTATCCACTGGGTACGATAAGGTATGATGGAAGCAACGATTCGGACGGATTCGATCGCGTTTCAATGAATGTCGCATTACCAGATAGACCTGCTGTGGTATTTCCTACAATCCAAACTTCTTTTGGTATAAAGCCTATTCCTGTTTCACGTCTTGCTACTAAACTAACCTTTTGTAGTGGCCTTGACGCCTTTTGTAATGCCGGCCAGCCGTGCCTACCGGTCACACTGATATTTTTAGTGCTTAAATTGGCTGACCATCATGTTCTCATTATTTTAGAATGCAGGAGGAGATCACTGACTATATATCCAGTCTCGATTAGGGGCTTGCAGTACTAACAAATTCAACAAACGGTTCCTTCTTGGTATATATTCCCCAGAGAATTTTTGTGAACGATTGAGAATAACAGAATTCTTGCTTAGGCATGCTTTGTTAGCCATCCAGAACTGGAACAGCTACATGAATTCCGTCAACACAGCAGTAAGCTTCGCATCATCAATCGTAGGCCTGGTTCTCCTGGATCGTTAGCGACCTCTACCCCGACCCAAAAGACGACATCTCACCCCTCGTCGATCTCTACAAGATGTTCAACACTGTCCTCTCACTCATTCTAATACGCCAGGTGTATAGATCCATACAGAATAAATACTCACAGATTTGGACGACTATGTTGGGGGGAATGACAGGCTTTCGCTTTGGGGAGGTCGAGTATGGGAGATCAGACTTCGAGGTAGGAGAATTCATTGGTGCGGGAATATTCTTGTAGAAACCGTAAAGGCGTTCGATTCTAGATCTCCTCTCAGCAGACCATTTGAATAGGGAGAGATCTACTCAAGAGGCAAAATCTTTGTCCAATGATAGTAACATTACTGCCACACTATTATGAACATTGGATGCTGAAAGTCCGTTGCTTGTTGCGCGAGCCCGGTAGGCAGCGACTTGGCTGCTAAACTGGGCAAGAGCAACAAGAATCGAGACTGCCATAACAACGATTGTCGCTAGACGGGGAAGGAAGGAGTCAATTAGGTCTCATTTGGCAACCTCCTTGGTTGAACCTTAGATAAGTCTGTTTTGGTGAAAGAAACATGTTGCTGACGATGGATGAAAGGTGATACGGGAGATCGTAGGTGCAAGAGAACCTAGGACAAAAAAGTGCAGCTGCAATCGTGGGGATATCCGCCGAGACATTGTTGTGCCTCAGTCTGAAGTCTCCCTGCTGCGGGAAAGAAATATTTCAAACCAATTGTTTGAAATTAGTAGCTCCATATTTGAAGAAGATGCGATTTTAGTGGGAGTAACGACAATTACCTGATTTTCGAACGGGCAATGAAACGAAGCTTCGCCATCGCAACTGCCTAAAAAGCACTCCGCAACAATAGCCAAAATTCGCAGCAGCTACAACTCAGAGAGCCTACGGGGTGAAAAGAAGCATCTTTCCCGCCTCGGGATTCTTAGAAGCAACATCAACAGCCTTCTCCCACTCCTCAAGCTTGAACGTCCCAACAATCTCATGGCCAACATTCTTCCCCAACTTCAGCACCCCAGCCTCCACAAGTTGATAAGACCCCGAACGTCATCGCGCTCATACATATACTGACCACGAATTGTCAAATTCTTAATCATCGCAACAAAATATGGGATGGCGATATCCTTGTGATTGATACCCATCAGTGAGACCCGACCATGCGGTTTGACAGCCTGGAAGCAAGCCCGGATATGAGTAGTTTCGTTGGCCGCTGGCGGGGAAATATCGAGGAATACGTCGACAGGGCCGAACTTCTGGATGTTGGCGAGATCGTCCTCAGGATTGCCTTGAAGATGCACAATGTTAACTCTTAGGGTGGCAGCGGCAAGCTTTTTTAAGCTGCTAAAGTTCCGTCCGAGGGCGATGACCTTGGCGCCCATTGCGGATGCGACTTCGACTGCAGCGCCACTGTAGGCACCTGTAGCAGGAGCGATGATGACTGTCTCTCCTGCCTTGAGATCAATGCCTCGGAGGCCGCCGTACGCGATCAAATGTCTCCGCAAAAGGCAGAGGTCTAAGGTGGTGTACCCAAGACCACCATTAGCTGAGCTTCCTAGAAGAGCTTTCTCATTCAAAGAATAGCAGTTCTCGAGGGGTGTAAGGACGTATTCTAATGTGGTTCCATTGCGCCAGACGTCTTCGTTGAGCTTGATGGTCCTTGGGTCGCCTCCAAAGACACCAACTCCTCAGACAAATGAAACATCGCCATTGTCGCGGCCACGGATGAAAGAGTTGAGGAAGACGAGCTGGCCGACCTGGAGATCCGTGGTGTCGACTCCGGTAGTGGCGACGCGTGCAACTGCTCCAGCACCGAGGACGAAAGGAGTGGGTAGTTGGAGGCCAGGAACTCCACCGCTGATGAATTGGGATATGCTGGATTCGGCGGTGCTGGCGATGGTACGGACAACCCCGCTGCCGGCGACTGGGGTTGGTGTTTGGACGGTGTCCACTGCCAATGGCTGTCCAACGGATTTGAAGACAAGAGCACGGCTAGTGGCCGGGAGAGATTTGGAACCGGCGGTAGACATCTTGGAGATATGAATTGTGAGATCGATGGGGCGATATTCTGGCAAGAAGGAAGTTTTATGCGCAAGATTGGAGCAGAAGACTGACGAAGGAAAGATCTCTTTAGCATTTATGATTCTAGCTTTCACTCGAAGGGCAGAGAAGAAACAGCCTTATACTTCGAAGTATGTCCGTCTTCATTCAGGTACGGCCAGTTGCAAGCGAGCTGCCAGTTCCTGAGGATCTCAAGTTATGTAATGTGGGAGCCGGCGCTACGAAGCACTCGTAAATCAAATTCGGCTCTTTGTAATCTCAGTACTAGGGTTTAGCACGCGGATTCCTGCGACCAGGGATCACGTGATATGCGAGCCTGCGAGACGAGCTGGCTAGCACGGCTCGCACGCCAAGCAAAGGTTCTATATAAACAGAGTAGTTTCTTAGGTAGTAGAGCTTCGTGCTCAAATTCATATAGCAAGTTTACCTTACAATTTACCACTGCTTGTAACGTCTCTATTCCTATAGAGAACCAGATTGTCTTGTGACTTTACTTCATAGCTGATACCAACCCGACGAGCCTGTACGCGCAGTACCCGCGAACGGCAGGAACGTTACAGAGGACACCACTGACATCCGAGAGCAAGATGTGTTAGAAAAGACACCTAAGGAATATATTCCAATAGATAGGAGGCGGAGTTCTTACCACTGCCGAGAATGGTGGGATAGGATGCGATTGCGAAGCCCCAGTCCTTATTCTCGTTGAAGCTTTAAGCTTCAGACTCCAGACATAGCCATTATCCGTCTCATCGCGGGGTTCGGGCCGAACGGAATTGACTTCGGAGGTACACAGATATTGAGCTAAGTCACCCAAGAACCCTAATACTTACGAAGGAGTGCTTACAAGAAATTGCTGTTTGCTTAAAAATTCGTTTGGGAGGTGCTCACTCTCCCTTAAATAATCGTAACTGCTCTAGGGTTGCACGTGCCAACTTACCGTCTGTGTCAGCCTGAACAGTTGCGATTATTTAGGGGGAGAGTAGTAGAAAATAAGGTTTCAACAATTATTACATAACATAGGAGAGTACTACGGTGACTAAGAAATCCTAGGTGGGGGGTTCTCCTAGGAGCCCCTCTCTCCTAGAAGACTTCTCCTAGGAGCGGGTTTCTCCCTGAGCCTATGGTCCCCCGACACCTCTCGCCTGGGAGTTCCTGGGCCCCAGGACAATCCTCCTAGGAGCCTAAGGCTCCTAGGCCGATTCGTGACATCCTCGACGCTGTTGGTCCCGGTGTCACGCTCTTCAAGGCAGGAGACCACATGTTTGGCTTCGCCAACGGCTTCTTATCCGGAAAGTTAGACAATTGTTCTTTCCAAATATACATAATTGTTCCCTTTATAACCGCCTCCATGCTCTTAAAATACTTGGCAGTGCTGCTTTATCAAAATCCTCCAGTATTTTGTATATGCCCCTTAAGCTTCAATCACTGCTTTACATCTTTGTGACATTTCCCTCGCTAACTCTTTAATCCTCTCGTGTGTAAAAGCTTCCCAAGCTTCTTGTACTGCCTTTTTAAGCTTGATTTACGACCTATGGACCTCAGGATGTTGCTCCTCGATCTAATCTTTCATCTCATCCCATATCATCTCAATTGGGTTCAAATCAGGAGAGTTTGAAGGCCAATAAATAGGACTAATTCCAATCGCCTAATAAAGTTTGTAGACGCAGCAGAGTGGCATTTCGCGTTATCTTGTTGAAACTGAAGCTCGGGGTGCTCTTGTAAAAGCTTTTGAACCAAAGGTATAATAATCCCCGAGTACGAATCGGCACTTATCGTCTCCCAATCCTTTCCCCCAAAATAACTATTTGTTCTGGCCGTATTCCCTGATACTATGCCCCAAACCATCCAACCAATCTCCTCTGGTATCGGGTTTCGAAACAATCAGGGTGATGTAGCTCTCCCTCTCCGATTTTTTCGCAATTCGGTCATTTATTTGCCTTCCCGATTATACCCAAGTCTCGTCACTCTATACGACTAAAAACCACTGCTCTTCTATCCAATCTTCGTGCTCGATAGCCCATTGAAGTCGCTCGGCTCGATTGCCGTATGAAAGAGGATGTTTACGGCGTGCAATTTGACGAAGCTACCCTTCTTGCTCAAAAGCTGTACGAATAGCAAGAACACCACAATCCCAGCCGAGAATCGAAGGCATATCAGCACATTGAGTGCGCCGATTCTCCCTTGAAGTAACAACACATTTGATTAACCGTTTTCACTGCGCAGTATGAAGGTATGCTTTATGACCGGTACAGTGTTTCCACGGAGTCAATCGGTGAGATAAAGCTCAAGAGATTTGATCGAGGGTAAGGTTTTATTGAAGGGCAATATCGCTTTGAGACCAGCCGGCATTTAAAAAAAAAAAAGAGGATATAACATTGTAATCTTTGATCGCGAGTCGTTTGATTTCGTGGGGTCTTAGGTACAGGTACACTCCATGTTGGCTCAATACTGAATTGCAGTGATTCAGGCTCCATAGTAA
>JAFJYG010000901.1:0-20760 GCA_017366145.1 Cadophora sp. M221
TCCCACCCTCGGGGGTTTGAAGAGAGCCAGGATGTACGAAGGTACAAGGCCTTTACCATCGTGATTGGTCCCTATCATAGAAATCATGTGCATTTTTTTGAACCAATTAAACGCATTTCTTGGACCAATCGAACGCTAGCTCCAAAAAGGGCCCGACTGGCGATATGAAGACGCATATATTTTTTAGTGTACATGCCTTGAGCCGCAGCGTTAAGCCCTCTCTTCAGTCGTAACTCCTTGCTTTCGGTAACATTCATCGAACCCTCTACAAAGGGGATTCCGTCTATCAGGTACTAATTTATAGGTTTGATCTCTTCTCTTGATGATTGTAATCATGCTAAACACTACGATGAAACTTCCTAGAGCAGATAGACAATGCTTCTGATGAGGACATGTATTTATTCGCCTTCGCAATTATGTTCACACAACAGGGTACTATGACATCTTTAGTGTATCGAACATTAAGGTTGGAAAAACTCTCGACTGTGGAAGTAACTGGCAACTTCCCGAGAAATTAGTAACCCCGAACGAAGGCTCAATCACCACCCTCATCAGCATTTCAACAAACCCTAATATCTCGCACATTGACTAACAAGACATACGCAGTATCTAGGTTCATAAAGCTACCCATATATTTGAAAACGCAAGAACTCAAATATCAATGTCCATATCTTCCATCGCAAGCTCAGCAACCTTCTTCATATTTTCGTAAGCTGTTCTCAACTTCTCACACTCGATACCTGCATCGATTACGAGCCTCAAAGCCTTTTTGTGGAGAATTATGGGCTCAAAGGCCTCCAAGATGGCATTTCCCGTTTCCCCGAAGTTTTGACATGCCGTTGCTGCAGCTTCAATCGATGAAATGGACCACTCATCCTTGATATTGCAGCAGGGGTGTATATGTTCTCGCTCTGAGTATTGACACTCTGAAGTATCGAATCATGGTGTCTCTTTACTTCTTAGATCTTGCCAATTGTTGCCAGAACTATCTGCTTGCCGACAGCGACTTCCTCTTCTTTCTTCTTCAACTTCTGTTGGATCTTTCTCATGGCTATTAAGTATCGATCTTCATTGGGCTTTGGAGATGGCTCTTCTGGGGATGCCGTAGGAGGACTGTCGACAGTACTTAGAGTAAATGTGGGAGAGGCTATGAATCCAGGAGTTGTGGGGCTTGATCTGCTGGTAGAAGTTACGAAGGAATTTCTTGAATTTTGGTCTCCCATTCCGAAGTTCGATAGAGTCATCGTGGCAGAACCTGAGGTAAGCGCTTGTGATGCGCCATGCTCGCCTCCGAGAATTGTAGAATTGCCTGCGAGGGATCCTGCAGGCTGGGTGTTCGAAACGCACAAGGTTGGTACATTTTGCTTCTCGCCACTGCTTTGAGGATCTATGTAAGGGTGGTTAGCAGATTGCCATGAAATATAAGCAGTGATATAGCCTTCTGCTTCGCTCGCTAGACCTGTCAAAAGAGCTCTCGTCTGTGTAAGATTATTGGCCTTCATAGTGTCCTGACTTAGAGCGGAACGATTATCAGATGATGTGGCTTGGCTCGAAGGTTGGTATATTGAAAGTTGTCTTGAGGCATTCATAGAGTTGGGAGTTGATGAGAGTGCTATCGATGCAGAAGTTAGTAAAAGCTTGTTAGATGAAAGGTATACTTACCATGACCTTGCTGCTGAATCCTCGCACTCTCCATGTGTACGACACATTTGCGTAGTCTGCGACGCAAATCGAACATTGCGGTGGCAATCCATTCCGTGATGTTATATTTCATCTTCTCAAGTTTGAGAAACGGTCGAAAGAATTCAGTGCCAGAGATTCTTCTTGCCTCAAGCTGAGCCTTGGCTGCAGACAACTCATCGCAGTCAATGAGCAGCGAAATGCCTCTGTCTCCATCAAGCCGCTTCCAAGCATCGATTACCCTGCCAGATTCGACGAACGTGTCTGAATTGAGTACCTGACCGTCCAAAAGATCTTGAGATGTTGCCCCCATCCGATCGTGGAGGGTGATTTCCTCCCAAACTGAGTGGAGCTCTGGTTTGGCGTTTAGTAGTGAAATCCTGCGAAGGTATGCCCAAAACGCGTCGTTCTTGAGTGTCTTCGTGGGGCAGTCCAATTCTATGAGCTCTCGCTCGAGACATGTAGCTTTGATCTGCTCGCTTTTCTTGAGACGACCGAGTAAAGGTTTAAACCTGGCCAGCTCATCTTCCAGATCCGCGGGGGTGTATGGAAGCTTGTCCATCTTGGTCCTCCCCATGACGGCGACTCAATAGGGTATTGAAGGGATACGGAGTAAATTTGTTTCGAGAAATATGAAGGAGAGTGGTGAGCGAGACGTAGCGCGATTTAAATGGAGCCTGGCCTACAGAATGGACCCAGGTAGTCGTGTGTTGACAGAATCGCTAGCGTACAGCTTAAGCGAGAAGGTCTAGAACTACCGCGAATCTCACGTGGGTTCAAAGTGGGGGTAGGCATGTGCCTAGAGGGTTGATTTAGATGCTCTGCAGGGCTTTCACTGACCCTTTGACGGTCTAGAAACCTGAAACTGAGCAATGACTATGGGAAAAGGCACATTCCTTGTCACGATACTGTACGGTGTTACAACTGTTAGCCGGCTCGGGAGAAGACATAAGTAAGCGATTTACACGTTGTCATATAGACAGAACAATGGCGAATCGAATTGTTCTGAACTTACCAGGGTTGACTCAAACGAAGACTACGATCTTCCATATGCAGAACAGTCGTGAGACGACCGAGATGCATGTTACTGAGAATTGCTTCTAGACACCTATCCGAATGTATCACAACACCAAAGACCACAAATTATTGGAAGGAAAAGTGAGACAGGTCAGAAAATATTAAAACCAATGTTTGTAGTTCTAAAAGCCGGATTGGGGATTTCCAAAAAGAGCACAATGAGTGGAATACCAGGGAATCTGCCCACGACACCATCGACGAAGGGAATAGAGCTACCCATGCCGACCATAGACCATTCGAGACTTACCACAAAGATTCTCTATGTTGTTTAAACACTCAAATCTTTGTTTTCGGTGCTCGATCCACTACATTCAATCAACCGAGCAGTCCATTTCGGGGAAGCCCTGGTCCACTCCCTTGTCGGAAAGTAATGATCATTTCGTTTCATTTTCATCACTTGCTCAATACCGCTCAATGTCATGGTTGTTAAGGTAAAATCTAAGAGAAATATTAGCAAAAACCAAATTGCTTGCGAAGTGAGACTTACTAGAATTGTCTGGAATGGCCATCGCTGCTTCGAGGAACGAGTCCAGGTCACGCGCTTCAGTGTCATTGACATGAGTGATGAATGTTGCAGGAACGAGTCCGTAATGATTTGCAGGTGATCCTCTGACTACACTGGATACGAAAACTTCGCTTGGCGACTTTCTAACACGAAGCCTGGCTGCGTGATGTGGTGGCTGTAGGGTTGCTCCACAGAAGAGAACGACTCTTTTGGTCTCGAAATCGTCTGCCAGAACTGTGTCGAGTTGTAAGTCAAGTTCCTCTCCATACCTAACCACGCGTGCTTCCACGACTTCTGCATCGTCTTGAATTTCAGTCTCGGAGAGGCGAGTTATGATGTTGCCGCTCAGAGTGAGCACGATGTCTCCTTCCAAAAGAGCCCTTGAGTTATCGTCACCTTGAATCGTGCGTTTCTTCACTTTGAACAGTTGGTGGCAATATGAGTTCGCAATCTCGACCTTGTTGATCCATTCCTCCGAGATTTTCATGTCGCGGGCTTGACTCATGGTGATCGCCTCAAACTCGACACTGAGGATGCGTAATTTCGGGACCTCTCCTTTCCTCACTCTGGAGATGACAGGAAGAACTGTGGAAGTTGAGATGCCATAGTAGCGATACATATCTTCGTCCTCGTCATTTACGTAGAGGCTTGTCAGCCACAACGCTTGGACAACCCCATCGTCTCCGATCATAATTCCGCTTCCGCATTCGTCGGCGAGTCCTGTGTCTACCTTGATTGCTTCACTGTTCATTGCTCTGAGCTTCGGACGTTCCGAGTTTCCGGCCAGTTGAAGATTGTAGATATCCGTGACGGTAGTCTGCGTGCACACTGGGCCTCCGATATTGTTGTCCTTGAAACCCACAAAATGAAGCGAGGTTCCTTGCTCCACATTTGTTGGACTCAACTTGGCGCTTTGTAGAGGCGCCATCACTAGCTTGGGATCGTATTTGACAAGGGCATAGTTGTGCAATGGATGGCAGAACAATACTTCTCCGTCGACGATAATTGAATCCGCGATCGTGAGGGAGATATCGCATAAGGCGTGAGGTACTGTTGCTCTCGAAACCAAAACTACCCCTATTTCTGCATCAATCACGACACCAACGCTCAGACGGGGTGTATAATCCGATCCATTGAGGTATTCCGGAACAAAACACTCGACTTTGACAATGGATTTAACAATGTCGGCGATTGCTGAGGGAACGCTGCGTAACTGTACAAAATTTGCAGCTCTGGGGACTGGGGGAAGCCTGGCAACCGCATCCGCAAGATCGGTTGACTCCCACAGACCAGTCTTGTCGTTCCGCACACGTTGGGATATCTTCTCCGACCAATAACGATCGATACGTAATATCGAAAGCCGGGGGGTGTGTGGATCGTGAAGATTTGTGTATGTGACAACAACTCTTGTTTGGTCTGGAATCGCTTTCATGACTTCGATGAAGATGTCGAGATCTGGAGTGGCCTTGTCGTCGACCTTTTGGATTGTGCATCCTGAGCGTAGCGGGTCGAATGATCCTCCTGCGTTGCAGAGAAACACGCCTCTGCAAGCGACACCATGAGCTCTGGCACGCTGATACGAAAGATCTTGGAAGCTACCACCAGCGACAGTGACGAGACGATTAGGAGTAATCTTGTAAAGATCTTGCACTTCCAATTCCACCTCAACATCCTTGCCGCGACGTTGCAATAGAAGCTTAGCAGTACTTCCCACGCTTGAATCGAGGATTTCGTCCAAGAATTTGAATTGTGCAATGAGCTCGCCATTAACTTTCACAAGAATGTCTCCGACTTTGATCTTAGTATCAGAGGGTCCTTCTGGGATTACTCGTTCAGCTACCAAGATTCCAACTTCAGTCGGGAAAGCCTTTCGGAAAGCGCCTTCCCACTCTGAAGTCAATCCAAGACCTTGGCATTCATTGAAGGGTTTGAATTTCCACTGGCATTGGATTGTACCACGAGTGATTGGTTGTCCCTTTTGAAGACACTGGAGGGCGCGAAGAGGACGGTCAAGTGGAAGGAAGAAGTCGGTGGCTGTTTTTGCCTTGCCTCCTGCCTGCATGGCAACTGCTTGTCCGAAAACATTGATCACCGGACTTCCGGAGCTACCACCAGTTGCCCCAGATGCAGCCTGGATATAATTTGTGTTGAAGTCGCAGTAGCCCTCTCCATCGTACTCAGGTGCGTTTCGGTCAAGTCTGCTGATCACAGCCGCCTGGATACTGAGCTTTTCCCCGGCATCGTTCCCAATCAGCCTTACGGCTTCGGCAACTTTAGCGAGGTCGGGTCGCAAAGGGATAGCTGTCAAGGACATGAATTTGATGCCTTTTGGATCGAATCGAAGGATCCCAAAGTCATGGATGGGGTCGTAGTAAATTACATGAGCATCGACCTCTTCGTGGTTTTCGAAGATACATCTGCCCCAGAAGGGATTTGGACCCGAAACATGCCTGTTTGTGAGGATGTATCTGCAAAGACATCAGTTTTCAGGTGTATCGCCGACATGCGAAGAACATACCCTCTCTCTGCATCAACCACGAATCCCGTAGCTTCTGAAGATACTGCTTTCTCGCCATCAAACGAGCGAGTATGGCAGAACTTTACAGATACCACTCCAGCGGCAGCCTTGTCAAGAGTTTCCTGCCATTTGACATCTACTGGGTTAGCATGGCTGATGCTAGATCCCAGGCCAAGTGACTGCTGTGCTTCGTGCATACTGTTTGAGAATATCCAACATGCAAAGGATTGTTGTAGAGGATAATTCCAAAGTGAGATGATAATGATGAGGTGCGGTTGCCTAGTCGTTTGTCGTTCGTCGTTTGTTGTGTAGCCTTGCCAGCTCCCTACTCGGTCATGGTGGCTGTGCATCATGTGACTGGGGCTGAATATGCGGACACCCACCTTGACGTGGGGGGTCCTCATTGGCTGAAAATAAAACGCTGAGAATTACACTACATACAAGGCTCGGAAGTACAAGCAAGCCAGGAGATTCTACGGATACTACGCCATCTCGTGTGGACTTGGCATGGCCTTCAATTTCGCGATCTCGCTTGTTCTGGCAAAGTTTATTTGTATTCGATTTAGGTTAAGCGAGCAACTCTCTTTCCGCGAGCTACGATACCCCTCAAAAATGTTCGGGCAGAACCAGAAGTTACTGCCCTGGGTCGTACTCAACCTTAGTATTCAGCGATATGTCTTGTCTCACTGTTCGGCTGCAGATCTCCAATTTCGTCAGGTGGCGTGCCCTTCCTATTGTCCTTACCGTTGCTATTCTTTGTTCAGAATGGCCATTAAGCCAGTTAATTAGTCATCAGCTGAGCCATTTCTTTAACTGACTAACTTGCTACTTGTTTCACGACTGATTGGCTTAATTGGTAAGCTAATTAGCGATTGATAAGCTAAATGTAAAGTGAGGGTATTCATAGTATAGTATTCCAGCACTTTCCCATACAAATTGCACCTCTTCGCTGTCAGTTTTTAAGGTACTCCTGGTGCCACAGCATCTTCCCCGATAGCTGAGAATTATAAGAAGTGGTTTGTTTAGCGCAAGAAGAGAAGACTCTCTCACACTCAAAGCTCATAGCGGGGATACATAGAAAATAGAAGGTCATCTTTGCAAGCTGTGGCCACTGGGCATCCCGAGCTAGCCAATACTCTATTAATGGAATATCTATTAGTAGGTCTTTAAGATACAATGCTAGTTAATCTTTTTGGCTTAATGCTTGAGGAGCTTGTGACGTAGAAGTTATAAGTTGTTACGACCTACGATGCGCCTAGTACTCTAACCAACACGGGCTCGTAGCATCGCTGGCTATGCGACGGCGCTAAGCCTAATAGGGAAGACTAGGAGGCGAGCATGCGACATGTTGATGTGAATGGCGTTCGACTACGCTAGGCCACATTAGGCGAGTCCCTCATGTATTTATACTCGAGCTCTCTCTTACAAAGAGCTCTCCTTTTCTCCTTGTCTTTTCTTCTCGATTCTGAGCGTAGCATCAGGCCCAAATACAAAGCTAGAGTCTACTCGCCGTATCAACCTCTTGCCAGCCGTAACACGTAGTCTTATGACTTCTATGGTTGTTTAGAATTAGTAATTGGGGTTGTTGGTCATGTAGTTGCGTTTAAGAAATAAAGACCTTTTTAAGTTATTTTAATGCGATAGTGTTATTTGTTTATTTATTTTTTGTTGTTGTAAACTGCTAATTCTTGAATAGGTTAATATTTGCTGAAAACTACTATTACTGGACCAATTTTCCCTTGTATATTACAAGTGGGGTGGTTTTTTTTGCTAGTGGCAAAGATAGATTTAATAAACGAGGTTTAATTGTAACGTTTCTGCCGTTCGCTAGTACTGTGCGTACAGGCTCGTCGGGTTGGTATCGGCGATGAAGTAAAGTCACAAGACAATCTGGTTCTCTATAGGAATAGAGGCGTTACAAGCAGTGGTAAACTGTAGGGTAAACTTGCTATATGAATTTGAGCACAAAGCTTTACTACCTAAGAACCTACTCTGTTTATATAGAACCCTAGTCTTGGCTGCAAGCCATGCAAGACGGGCTCGCAGAGCGCGCAAGCCCTCGCGACCCGTCTAGCAGGCTAGCACGTCACGTGACCCTGGTCGCATGATCCGGGGGTTAACTAGCCGTTTGTTGTTTACTTTATATAATACTTATAAGGCAAATGAGGTCTTGGAAGCCTCTTGGCTCCCGGGAGCTACGCCCCTAAGAATCACTTGATTCCTGCGACCCCAATTGCTCTAGGGATCCTTATGGTCCTTGGCTTCTCTGTGCAGCGAAGCTGCCGAGCCTCAGGGCCAAGACACACGTGATCCCTAGATTGTGACATTAATTTTGAGAACTAGGCTGTTTTCGCTACACAAAACGTCGATTTGCATAACTAATAACTAGGCCATTAATCCCAAGGCCTTTCATAATCCCTGCTTCGTTTATATTCCATTGATTTTTAAGTAGAATTGCTTTAATAGCTGGAATTTGCAATTTTTAGAACCATAGCTTAATAATATTGGATATTGCGTTATTAACGCGTATAGAGTCAATAAAATACTGCTTCTTGGTGTTTAAAACAGGATTTCTCTTGAAAAACTGCTGTACCTATCGTTTTTCGAGTGGTAGAGGGTCCCCTTGAAGTGCGCAAAGTCGGTTCCCAAAAAGCCGTACTTGCGCATGAGTAACACTGAACCCCAATGTCTCTTGAGTCAAAATCCAGTGCGTAAGACGGTCCTCTAGTACTAGGGGTAGTTTTTGCAAATAACTAGCAGCCTCCTAACGAGTGTTTGGGTTGTGAATTCGACGTTGAAGAGTAGACCTTGGAATACCCCACTCAATTAAAGCGCAATGTTCGGACTTGCTATTTTTAACTGCATTAATAGCTTAGAGCATATTATACTTAGTATATTTTGACTTCATAATCTTCTTAGCTTAAATGCAAAAAATCAGAGAAATTGATAAAGAAATAAGATAATTATTAATTATTAAAGTTGAGTTAATGAAAGTGGCGGTGTGCTAAGCGAGGTGGCCCGAAGGGGGTTGGCCCGAAGGGTGGGGTGGGGACTTAGTTGTTGACCCAGTATGCTGAGAGACACCTCGCCGATATGGCTTAAGGTCATAATCTCTCTCCAAAGTTGCTCCAATCCAAGTTTTGCCTCTTTGTCATGAAAGGGGTTTGAAGCTTTCAACTCTTGCACAGTCCATCCAATTAACAAAATCAATTTATTAGCTTCGGAGACTTCGGATTTGGTTGCAGATTCTCCCCTTTTGTAAAGCCTCCTAGCTATTTCGGCCAGCTTCAACACTCCGATGCGTGAGTTGAACCATGGCTTGAGAGGAACCAGCTGACGGCGTATATCCTTGTCTGTTGATAGGTTTTTGGATAATGTATCTTCGACTCCTTTCGCTAGGAACTTCGCTGCATTGTCGCCCTTGTTCTTCGTGACTTTGCTCTTGATTCCTGATTGTGTCTTGGGCCTTAGGGTCTTTAAAGTCTTGGATCTTGTCTGGTACTGGTTTTGCTTTGTATTTCGAGACATAGCTGAATTGTACGAGATTCGAAGCTCCCGGTGCTTGGATGAGGGAGGTAATGTGGCTTATGCGCTTGGCTGTTACATGAATAGCAGGGTAGAAATCTGGGAGAATGGTAAAAGCAAGATCGAAGGAATTTTCGATTGTGTTGATTTGATTCGGAAAGAAAAGGCAAAAAAAGGTTCAAGAAAGTTCGAAGTATAATAATGAATTGGATTGTTAGGTCGCATTCAATATCTCTGGTTGCCCGCATTGAAAGAACAAGGATTAGACCTTTCCTGCATCCAGGTTAGTGCCTGTCAACATTCAATTCACCGTTTTTGCAAAGAATTTCTGGGGGGTAAAGGATATGTGAAGCGATTGGCATCGAGGGAATGAATTGCAGAATATGTAGTGTGGTAGGATACTGCTGAAGCAGCTATTTTTCGTAATCGAGATGGAGCAGGAAGTCAGCCGCGGAAACATTACCCTGTGACGGCTATTTCATATTATAATTTTGACTCCGGTTGTGAACTAAAGCATTCTATTCAGCGCCGCCAGCTGGCTTTCTGCAATTTCCAAGTCCTTCTCCGCTTCATCTTGTGCCACCAAAGGAGCCACCAATCCGTCTTCCACACTCTCACACACCATTTCCCCAAGTGTAGAGAAGCGTTGTGCTAAAGCACGCGCAGAATCAACGGTCCACTCTTTGTTGTCCTGCCGCGCATTGACTACCTCGCTCTGCAGTAGATTTAAGATACTTTCCCAGTCAGCGGCCGTTTCGTGAGTTGCTCTTGCTACGTTCGCCCTATCTTTTGCCTCTGCCAGAGTCCTTCGTTTTACATTGACAGATTTCTCCAATTCTTCGTAGACATCTGGAAACTGCTCAGAGTCGGTGTTGTTGTTTGATTCGTTCTCCTGAGTTTCTGAGTCATCAGAGGTGTGCGGCGAAGGTGATGGGCGGGCGCATTGCCTCGTGGTAGAGAATGAGGGGGCACTGATATGCTCTTCCTCATGCTGTACGATTTCGTTTGATGTATTGGCTGTTGATATGATCAATTAGAGCCAAAGGGTGAGGATAAAACCTGTATTGAAAGGCACCTACCGGATGGGACCATTGGCTCATCTGCCAGAGGAGGGCTGTGCCCGACCACACCATATATTTCGTACCTGAGGCGTTTCACCTCATCGGCGTTCCAAATTTTGAATCCTTCCGAGGATTTTCGTGCCCGCACAAAAGCCCTAAAGCGTGCTGCATGGGAATCGAAGGGCCTTTCACCAACTTCAACACCAAGACGCTGTTCCAATTGAGATAGTCTCCCTTCTGAGGCCAGTCTAACCCACCCAACCACTGAAATCTGCGATTCATCAAGCGCAATGAGATCAGCTGCACTTCCTCTACTACCCCTCAACTTCTGACCGTCGAGGAAATAGGTTGAAATTTGCCCTATGCTCCGATACATGACGATCTCGGGCCAAACCTTTTCGAGGCCTACTTTCGTAGCATGGATATTGAAACACTCGAATTTGACCATGTCCTTTTTGGTACATCCCACTGATGTCATGTAGTGACTTGCAGCTTTTACTTGATCCAGAATCTCAACTTTTCCCACTGCTGCGGCAAGTCTAAGAAGCGTCTTCTCCCTGTCCCCGGTGGTCGGAGTAGGTTCGGAGTCCTCGCTCGATAGATCCTCTGCCGTGGCCTTCTGGGTCATCATGATATCTTTTCTCCTACGCTTATGCCTGCTACTGATATTTTGTTGTTTCTTCGCCTTACGTTCTACTGGTCCTGCTTTGGTCTTTTCGTGATCTCCGTTTGCAACCATTGCTGGAAAGATTAAAGATGAGAGTGAGATTGCTGTCCAGATCGGGGTTCGTAGAATGCTCTCAGCTGGATCACATCTCAGCTGGGCTAGGTAGTGATTTCTAATGAGTCGAGATAGAAATCATGTCACACGAGGCTGTCAAAGGTATAATGAGTTTCTAGGAGGTTGACGTTGGCTTACCTTGCACAGGCTTGGGCGAGGCACTTAGAGCTCGATTGCCAATCGATAAGATCATGTGCTTCAGATTTGTTGTTTTCCCCGAATACGGTACGCGTATAAGGAGCATTCATCGCATGTTTCCAATTATCAAACTACGCATGATGTAACTGTGTGGTACCTAGCTGGATGTCATCAGTACTTCCGCCATGGCACCCGCTAGCCCTAACAATAACCATGAATTACCGCCACCGACACGTACAGCGCCTTGCAAATGCCATCCCCTGAATGCCGCAGAATGGCATTTGGAGAACGCGACGATTCAGGTGGCCATCTGCATGGAACAATGTCCATACTGCGGGGAGGAGTTCCTGTCCTGCTTTGATCTTCAGAACCATTTGGAAGGGAAAGGCTACCAGGATCTTAAACTCGTGCTCATACCCGGGCTTAGAACGGGCGTGGCCTTGGCATTTGATACAGCTCCATAAGAGTAGGTTGAATACTTTCTGTTGTGGAATTAAAGGGTTAATAATATAGGATTCTCAGAACAAAAGTGCGTAAAGAGCATGTAGCGATTAATTCCTCCATGGATCCACGAACGGTGCAAACTCCAAGCAATAGTGCACCGCCTGGCTATTCAGACTCTCTCTTAACCTGCGAGACACCGCAAAGACTAGCTTCCGAGCGGGGGTCCGAAACTCGATCATCACCAGATAGAGACTTTACGCCCCTGAATATCGAATCCTCAGTCTCTAGAAGCTTTCAGGGAGCTCATGAAACTCTCGAAATATCACCCCAAGCCGATGTTGCAAAGCTTTTTCAACAACTAAACGATTATGGCCCAGCGACAAAAGACACTGTTGAAGGACTATGTCTCACAACACTTACGAGTATGACTACGTCTCAAATATCAATGTGGAACGAATCGACAATCACCTTGCCCCAAATTTTCGAAGCAGGGGAATGCTGCAAGAAGAGGCCGCCCACTAGCGAAGAATTGATCTTCGAAACCCTGGACCTTATTTCAGCTAGGCAGCTTGCCGAAAAAAGGGACAAGGTCGACGATTACCAAGCTTACATCGCACTTTATAGTCAAGGCATTGTAGACTCTGATTTAGACCCACGGAAAGCTATTGCGCAACTGCACGAGCCAGACAGGTTAAATCCAGTTGGGCTCATTGGATATCGGCTGCCAAAGCTCATCCCAGATGAGAACCCAGGTTTCGTCACGCCGACTACGTTGTCAAGATTCGCTGAGCCGTTCAACGAAGACAACCGCCAAATGCTCTGCACCCCCAAGTTCTGGATGACTGACCTGCATATTGGTAAGTGCAACTAGCTAGCTCCCCAAACACTGGCTAACAGCCCGTAAAGATAATTGCGACGGTATCTCCACTGCATAGGATTATGCGAGAAGCTTTGGATTATGTTTCCTCCCACGCCACAGAACCTTCAACTCATGCAGTCAGCAGATGGTCAACGGAGCAAACTTGCAAGAATCGGGAAGGATCTCGGGGGCGGTCTCGTAATCAAAGCCGACTCCAGTCAAGCACTCTACATACCTGCGGGGTGCATCCACGCCGTCTTCACACTCCATGGAGGCTTCCTCGTCTCCCTCGAATTCACCACGTCCCTCTCAGTGAAGGGTTCTTTCAGCACTTCTGAATGCCCAATTCGATCGCTTTAAAGACGAATGGCTCCAATCAGAACTGCCTGGCCAATTCATCGAATCGGTTGAGTTGGCTTTGACTCAAAACCGGGCGCTAGTGGGGGTGGATGCTTGGATCAATACCCAGGATCGCATACGTCTGTGGTTTGACAAACAACAAGATTCGAATGATGCAACCAAGAGCCAGCATTGGGTTGATAGGAGGCCTGGCTGGGAGAAGAAAGTTCGTAGTGTGTTGGAGGCGTTCTTCCGGTCTCCAAACTCCGATGCCATCGTGGCGTGCCCTTGCAAAGGTAATTAGGGCTCAGGGACGGCGTCAGACTTTCAAGGAGCATTTTTATTCCGAGCATTTGGTGGTAGATCGAATTGATACAGGGGGCGGAGCTCCCAAAATTATCAGACAAAAGCCGACGAGGAGAAGGAAGAGGATGTGAAGAGAGGCTTTGCTGAAATCTTTTTTTAAAAAGCTCCTACAGCGTTCATATTGAGGCACTGATGCCAAGTTGTGCGATGAGATACTCCCTTGGATACTAACCTGTAATTGGAGTCAGGATGGAATAAATTGGCTTTCTTTCCTTGATCACCACGCTATCAAGGCTGGCTGGCAAGTATCAATGATTTTCCAAGGGACATAAAATAAGTTCAATAAGCGTGCGAACAAATGCCTCCCAGCAGACTCCAGATTCTATTTCAAACCCCATCATTACCAACTACGAAATTAAATCCCCCCTGCCGCGACTTGCAACAATCCCAATCGAATTAAGATCTCAGCATTTCTCCTTCCGAATAATCACATTCCACTTCTGCGTATCGAAATACTGCCCATACGCCCACGTATCATCGCGCATACACTTCAAGAAAAGTTGATAAGCTGCCATGCCAGCATCGTGGCATGGGACTTGGATATCATAATTGTTCTGCATCCCATCCCGCAACGTCAGCATCAATGTTTCAAAATCATGAGTCGGCATCTATTGCATGTACATGAACGAGAAAGGATAACTAACGTCATTGCACAAAATAATAGCATTCCCAGCATTACAACTCTGGCGCCTACACCCCCCAGGTCCCTTTGGCGCATAGCACCAACCAGGGTGGTTCTTTAGATTCAATGATGCGATCTGGATGAGGATTGGAGAGGCCTTTGTCCATGCTACATGGATGTCGTTGCAGTGGATACTTTCCTCATCAGGCGGGTTTGTCAGTTCTTGTTTGCTCAAGGATGGGGTGGAGGGACAGAGTGGAGGGAGGAAGGGAGGAAGGGAGGAAGGGAGGAAGGGAGGAAGGGAGGAAGGGAGGGTATAGATGGATGAATGGATGGCATACTAGAGCGCGGGAAGTCATGGGATGGGCCCCTAATAGAGGAGAGGAGGGAGACATGTCCTCTGAGGGTAGATCGATTGGAGTTGCGATGACTAGGAGAACGAGGAAGGTTGAAATGAGGAAGTAGATTGGGAGCTGCATGGTGATTTTTGAGTGATATGAGTGATGTTCTCGGGAGGTCTTGCCAAGTCGGTCTCTGTCTATGTCTCCGAAATTGAAAGATCCTTGCGGTTGCAATGGGCTATTTATCAAGACGGGCTTTGGGCCGATGTACTCTTGCTCTGCTACTCGAGATGCTTCTGCGTTGTCAGTGTTTCAAGAAATCGATCATTCGGATTTCCGTACTTGTACCGATATGTAGGTACCCGTGGGGCCGTGTCTGATGACTTCCAGTGTAGAATGCATATCCTGTCTTATATCTCACGACAATTTTTGAAATAGACTGTAGACGATAATACATATAAGTATCATCGAGTCGAATTCCATGAAACAGATCTCAACACAATATCTGCAAACATTAACTTCCTAATTCACCGGAATATACGTACATCCCCCACAAAAACATTCCGGAGACCCAGACTCGTCAAAAACAACGATATGGTACAACAACGTACCACCCACCGGGAACGCAACGATCTTAGTACACCCGGCAGCACCAGGATTCGTTCATGCCGGGTATCTCCGTTGGCAATCATCATATGCAACTATCACATTCACGTCTTTCGTGCCGCTTGTCCCATACTGCCGTCCATACATCGGATTGCAACTTCCCATCACAGGTCCAGCCCAGTGGGCTATGCTTCGACCGCTCAAGAATCCATCAGCGTGCTAGATTCCAAATTTACCATCAGCATATAAGATCTTCTTATTTTCTTATCGCCATATTCCCTACCAAAAGAAAACAATGAACCGAACGAAAATTGAGAAAACATGACTAGCGCCATGAGTTCAAGGAATGGAAAAGCCTCGACGAAATTATTGTATAAGGATAAACTCACATCATTACAAAGCCAGATAGAAGAACTATCAAAATAAGAGATCCGCTTGCATCCACGAGCGGCATAGGCCGGCAGTCTCATCGCCTGCAGGACGTTGATGCTGTGCACGATTGCAGATCTCTTCGCTGGATTCCAGTTTTGAGGGGACGGTCCACAGACTAGTTCGCCCTGCAGTTACACCGTTAGATGATGTACGGTAGAAACTTACTCGTGAGATTGAGAGGGTGGAGTGGTTGCTTACATCTGTGCGTTTGGTGAGTTGGTGGGAGGAGAGTTCGAGGGGGGTGTTGTTGTCTGTTTCGGAGAGCGGGGAGAAGAGAGAGAGGCTGTTGATGTTGGACTAGATGGGGTAAGTGTGCTGCCAAGATTGAAGGGGGAGGAAGGTTGTGGGTACCTCTGTGATTCCACCGGGAGGGAGGATAATGCCTGTTGGGATTCTGTCGGATATAGGACTGTTGTTGACGAAGAGGGAGGGCTGTGTGATGACTGCCAAGGCTATAACCAATTGTTGAGACAGGAGGAACTTCATAATTTTACAATTCGGGGAGGATGGCAAGAAAGGGGTTTCAAACTGGGGAGTGTGTTGTATGCAAAGTGAGATTGAAAAAGTTCCAGGCCAATGTCGGGATGTATATGTATCTGCAGAGGGATCGATGTCCATCCGCAGGACTTCAGACTGATACAGAAGTTCGGATTATATACTTCCTCGAGCAAGAAATGACTCTCCAGCAGTAGTTGACTAATTCTGGAAATAATCTACCATTCATAACTAATTTTCAATGCCTATACGTGCCCAAGAATAGACCAGCCGAGTACGTGATTCCGCAACAGAAATGGCTCAGACTGATATCCCAATCACGGAAGTATTAGAGCTTCGAGCGCGAGGCTATATACACATCGTCTCTACTTGCACGATCGTAATTCCTTTTATTAACTCGGCTCTAGAAGCCGTTGATTTTGAATTCTACGGGGAAGCCGTCCGAATGTATGATGCTCTTCTAAGAAGCAATTGTATAATAAGAAGAACGAAACAAGGAGCTGGAACAATGCTGTGTCCCTACGACAGACTTTGAGATGGAGAATTTGGTATTTTGGCGTTCCTTCGCGAAATACTTTATATAACTGACGTAGTAAGGGCAATACGGATTGTTTTGAAGTGATTGAGAGTGGATCCGCTCGGTTAATCCCCCTCTCCTTCACATCAGTAGGTATTTTTCAGAATCTCATCTTGTGAATAAATTCAAGTAAGTATGGAGTAAAAACAATGCTAGTCCCTCTCCGAAAGGCCGTTGGTTGTTGAGAGACAGAAATACGTCAACTGAAGGAATCATGGTTTTCAAATGTAATTATTCAAAGTACACGCGCAGAAGATGGCAAAAGTGCTCCAGAGGTTTTTGCTGATGGTGGTTCAAGCACCGTCACTCCAAAGCTTGCCACCCTGCAAGATCCGTGTTGCCCCTCTCCGGAATCCATCCACATCAGTCTCCAACAGACTCGGACCAATACTGATTCGGCAGAGTCCTAAATTAGCTAACTCCTTGACAGACAAATCATCCTTCCCAGCTCCCAATTTGACAGCAAGTCGTCCCTGGAATGCATCCACGAGTATCTTGATCTCCTCAGTAGTGATAAGTCCACCGGGTCCACCCCAGACAAAAATAGACGTAGCACCAGCTGCCAAATATGCCTTCCCCCTCTTAACCGTCTCCTCAACCATCATCTCTCTCGTCCAGCCCTCCGGATTGGGTTTCAAGCACAGCACATCCGTCCTAGCATTAACCACAAAATCCGGAATACCATCTCCTTTCGCAGTTTCAATCACCTTCTTTATTCTCTCTGTAGATTCCTCAACACTCCTCAAACAAGCCATTCCCCCACCAAAGCCCTTTTCAGGATACGAGTCCTCGATATTCGCCCCCACGGCACCGATTGATATAGCCCCCGTAATAGCTTCGACGATCTGATCTCCATACCCATCTTGCAAGTCCATGGATAGAGGCAGACCTGCATCACGGATCAAGGGAGCGAACTGCGAGACGGAGGAGAGGTTTTGAGGGAGGGAGAGCTCTTCGTCTGCGATTGATAGTTTGGCTGCTACGGCGTAGGAGGCTGTTGCTGCTGCTTTGACAAGGCTGGGATGGCTTTTGTTGAGGGAGATGAGAGTGTTCGCTGAGCTGGGGTCGAAGATGTTGGTGAAGACTATTGGAGAGCCTGGTTTGTGCAGGGCTTTGAGGGTTTGGGCGTAGCTGTTGTTGATGAGGGTGTTGGAAGACATTGTGAAGATGTACTCGTACTGAATGTTAAGGGGTTCAAAGGAGAAGAATTGAGAAAGTAGAAAACAGAGGAGGGCGCTTTATGGGGAAGAGTCACACTTTACCTACCTATCTGACCCCGCGAGAGGGGTAATCGCGTGAAGGGCGCGATATCATGTGAATGGATATACGTAAGATGTAAGAAAGGTGTTAATCTGGCCGACGGCACAACATTGCTGTAATGAGGGATATGCAATTGGTATTCAATTGAATTTCAGCTCAGTGGGAGTGCGTAGGCTCGTCAAAGATACTGGAACCATGAGCAATGTGAAAGGCTGAAGCTCCGAGTTCGAGATATCTTTCCTCGCCAAGATATCAATGCCGAAGATTGACCGGATCACCTGACTGAAATCATGTTTCCTCCACATCGGTTCCAACCTCAACGTTCGAGTTCCTCTAGATCACCAAATTTATGGATGTCTTGGATTCTTCTTACCGATCCTCTACCCTCCTTCTAACTTTTCAATTACTCTCTCTATGAAGCCCACTTTCCTTTATCATCTAAATAGCACATCTGTTAGGGTGGTCTCCGCCCTCTTTTGCAGTTGTGCAATGCACTTGCAAGCCATCAATATGATAGGGCGAACATATCAATGATCCAACCAACCAACGTCTCTCCCTCTCAATTCTGCATCACCAGCAAGAAAACCACCAGCGTAACAGGGCGGTAACCATTGAATAGAGTCTTTCCATGACACCTTGAAGCGGCGAGGGGTTTCTCCAGGCCAGCGATAAGGTTGGCCCTTTGCCTTGACAATCAACCATCCCACTTCTTCCACCAAGTACAACTACATTTCCGTCACCACAAGCCAGAAAGCATCGCTGCTTTTCCCACAACAATGTCCGAACCACAGCCATTCGATACCGAGTACTGGACTGATTGGTCCAGCACAGTTCCCCTGGACACTTGCTACGATCCTTCGCTGTACAGCATGGATCTCGGCAGGTGAGTTTTTTTTTGTCTTTTGCTAAAAATGAGGGTGTTAGTCGTAAACCGTCCAATAGCAACGGGCTGGTTGAAGACCCCTGGAATACATTTCATTGGCCTTGTATCTCGAACGCAGAGATAACGGCAGCTGCATATCCGACCGAGATCGAGGTTTCTTTTGCTTTGGAATCTGGGGTCGTAGCCCAGATGAATAGTTCCATGTCCATCGGTGCTCCAACTACCGGAGACACCGTTTATGACACGGGAGCTTCAAGGTTGCCTGACATGTTCCGTGAGGTGGTTGGCTCAGTTTATTCTGCTGGCAGTCATGGCCGTTCACTGTAAGTTATCCTCCTCAAATCCAGGGATACAAATTAACAACTCATAGTCATGGTCCTATCTGTAGCGCCTGCGATGATGTGTTCATCAATGAGACTATGTTAAACTCCCATACGAGGTCAACTGGACATCTCCACTGGGCATGTGCAACACCCAGCTGCCAGCTCAAATTCTCAGACGTCCGAGAACGAGACGCCCATCAGAAGAGGCGCCACGTCCTCGGCCATGGCCTTGTCTCAACCGTAAATCCCAATACCTGCCTCGAGTGCGGAGAATATCTATCCTCAAAGTCCAACCTCCTTCGCCACGCCAAGGAACTCCAACACCAACCCTACGGCTGTGAATGCGGCACCTCATTCTCCAGACTCGACGTCCTGAACCGGCACCTCGACTCCTTCAGCTCCTCGGCCCCGGAATACCCATGCAAGTACTGCAAGCGCCACCGTGGCCGCAACGGCTTCCGCAGACTCGACCACTGGACGCAACACATCCGGAACTACCACCACCACGAGCTCGAGTTCGAAGGCCAAGGCCATCCCGAGAACGACGACCCCTCCTCATCCCGTCTACAGTACAACTTCCCCATCTGTCCCCACCCCACCTGCCCCTCCCACCGCAACGCAGCATTCAAAGCCCAGCCGCAAAGCGAGCAGAAGAAAACACGCCCCTTCGCGACACAATCCGCTTTCACCAAGCACATGCGTGATATCCACAACGAATGTACTTTCCCCTGCGACGTCGCCAGCTGCGAAAGGGTTGGACGGCGGGGCTATTTCCGAGAGAAGGATTTACTGAAGCATAGGAGAGAGCAGCATCCGTCATCGCCTCCGTATCGGGTTGTGAGACGTGAAGTTCGCATTCAAAGTACTGAGCCTGGGTGTGATGCTGTTTTGGATCCGTCGTCTATGACTCGTCATGCTGCGATTCATTACTGGGAAGGCAGGCGCTCTTATTGAGTAGATGGGATCGGGCTGGTTGGTGTTGGATTTCCGTCGGTCACTTTCTTTTGTTGCCTCTGTTCTTGTTTTTTTCAATATTTCGCTCCACTTTCTTCCTTCTTCCTGTCTTCTTGTTTGTCCATTTCTCAACCACTCGATCATTCGTTTAACCAGTCTGGTATTGGCGGTCGTCAATGCCTTACCTTTACCTGTCCCTGCCACGGGTTTCTTTCGTACTCCTCCCGCCCACATAGTCCCTATACCTAGTCTTTAGATATCCACAGGACAGGACAGGACAGGCCAGGAAATTTTAGCACTTATTTTTACCGCCAGCAGACAACAAAGCAAATCAAAATTTTAAATAAACCTTCCTCTCAATGAAAATATAAACCTCGCTTGAAAACCGACCTTGTTAGGCCAAGGATGCACGTGTGTGTGGTTTAGAGAGGCATGTGAAATCATGTGAAGAAAGAAAGAGAAAACTTCAAACCCAAATGGAAACCCACCCCATCTGATCCCCCGCGCCAAGAGTAAAAGTAAAAGTCAAAGTCAATACGTGATATTTAAGAAGAAGTGCTTTTGAAGTTTCGTACTGTACATGCTATCTACCTTCTCTCCGCCCATGAACTCCCTTACAGCAATACTAGATAGGCCATTCGTCACTCCACCTAAGTTTACCACTCCATTCCCACCCTAAGCAAACTCCTCAATCAACTTCCCACCACCAATCCCACTGCCTGCCGCCTTAACACTATTCCCAAACACGCCCCCAACAGGAGCATCCAACCACTCCTCCGGGACCCCGATGCGATTCCCATCCTTATTACTCACCCAGCGGACGAACATGGCATTGGGCTTGAATAGCTCGCCGTCGGTTCCGGTGCCGGTCCCGGGGTTGTCGGCTGCGTTCATGCCGGCGCGGCGGGCGTTGGTTTTGGGCGCTTGCTTTTTGAGGAGTTTGTTGATTGTTTCGAGCTGGGGGGGTGTTAGTC
>JAFJYG010000902.1:0-20742 GCA_017366145.1 Cadophora sp. M221
GCCTCCCACGAGCACAGTACGTACCACTTCTCCCTCCCACCCATCGCACCCCCAAAGAGAAAACAAAAAGAAAGTAAGCCAGAAAAATTAACACCCCACAGGAAAATCTCCATCATGCTCCGTCTCAGCCTCCCAATGCTCAGCATAGCACTAACACTCTACCAACTCCCACGGGTGATCGAGTACCGAGGCCAACAACCCTTCCGCTCCCTCGTCGCCTCCTTCGACATCCTCCTCGCAACATTCACCTCCAACGCACTCGTTCTCGTCTCCCTCCTCCAAGACCGAGGCTACAAGAAATCCAAATACAAAGTCCAACCCTCAACCTACGAGAACCGCAACGCGCTAACCAAAACCCCCACCGCGGGGGGCGGACGCAGACCAAGCCGTTGGGGCAGCGATGAGGATTTGATCTCCGAGGGGAAGGAGGGCACAGGCGTTATTGCTATGGAGGTTTATCCCTCGTCCGCGTCGAGGGGGAAGGGGAGTGCTGACGGAGGGAGGACGAGTCCGGTTATCGAGGAGCCTGCGAAGGTTAAACTGCAGGAGATTCGTGTTGCGCAGACGTGGCAGATTACGGTTGAGGATGATGTGAAGGATAGGGAGATTAGAGATCATCGGGATTGAGTTTTTTTTTTTTGCGGGTATGAATGAATACGGATATCGATATCGATATTCGATGTGAATGTGGAAAAGATGTACAGCTACATACAGTACAGGACCTTGTATTAATTATTCCCTTGGGGTGGAATAGGTCGGGGCGGTTCTGACGGCTTTATGATGACAGGTACGGTACTCTGCTAGACAGGCAGACAGGAAGGAAGGTTTTCAGGACCGGGAATTTCGGAAGAAGGGATTTATTTGTATGGATACTTGTAGACTACGTACCTGCCTATTCTTTCCCTCCTTTTCTTTCGTCAAGATATGTACATACACAGATATTAGAACCACTAGAAAAACACACTCAGTAGATATTTCTCCAATCCAGAACTTGTAGCTAGCTACTGTAAGAGTTCCTTCAACATCGGTCTACACTTTTACATACCGATCTACATACCACATCTCCCTTTTTTAAAACTAAAATTACCTCGTACTTATACTTACTTACTTTGAATGTCTTCTCCTCTCTAACGAAACGAGCTGGGGGGAAAACCTTCTACCCAAATCTCACGATACGATGTCAAAAGTGTAATTCACACACAGTAAGCAAATACAGTAAGTAACATCGCTCCTTTTCACCACCTCACGTCACGTAACCCCACATTTCAAATCCAAATTCAAATCCAAATCCACCATCTGAGACGCGCCTCTTTTACAGCCCTTAAACACAAATTCAAAATCCTCGCCTATCTATTTCACTCACAGATAGGCTCACGGCACCTAATCGGCACGCAGGCAGGCACATCGCCCCTCTCCCCCTCTTTCTTCCATTCAAATTCCATTCCCCTCGCCCCATCCATCCAACCCATGACCATGTTCACGCCAGCCCCGTCGTGTCTATCAGAAAAAAAAAGTCAATTCGAAACCCCAGAACCCTTCTTCTCCGATCTGAACCCCCGCAAAACTCTAAAAAACCCATGTTAAGGGCAAGGGGGAAAAAATTTACGTTTCGGAGTACGGAGGGTACGGAACATTCCATTCCATTCCATTCTTCCATTCTCGGCTTCTAGAACCCGAAAGAAGAAGAGGAGAAGCAAAAAAGGGACTCTCTCTCCCCCAAGAATGAAAGAATGGGTTTTGTGGCTGGCTGGCTGGATACGCTTGAGACAATTGAGACAGGGACTGCGTAATACTTTCAAGTATTGGTAAAAGTATATTATGAACATCTGGAGGGATCTAATTTTTTGAGGGCTTTAATTTGGATGGGGGGAGTGAATGAAAAATGAGAAATGAAATGAAATCAATGACTCGTGAAGATGGCTGGTGGATCGGAGGGGAGGGAGTTGGGTAAGACGTTTTTTTTTTGGTTTTTTCTTGTCTTGCAAATTTTCATGCGGATGTCTCTCGTATCGGCATCGTCGTCGGTGTTAGTTTTGGTGTTGGTTTTGTTGGTGGACTTTGTGGGCGGGGTTGTGTGTGGAGGCGAGGCGAGACAAACGGTGGAGTGGGAGGGACTCTTGCAATGGGAATCTTTTTCTTGTTTCTTTTCTGTACTATACTATATTATATTATGGATTTGGTGTCGTAGTGAAGACGTCTTTGTAGATACACAAAAAGTCTTTTCCCAATGTAGCGATAAACGTTTTTCGAAACTAGGGAGGGTGGTAAGAAGACTAAAGGCGGGCTCACTTCATATTTGCTGCAAATTACAATATATAGTGATACACCGGGACAGCAAATATCTTTATTCAATGGTTTTCTTGATTAATGTCCCGCGCGAATTCATCTTTCAAGAACAGCTCTCTCTGTTAAGAGTCTTGATTATATGCTTGAGATGATATCGTAGATGTTAAGTTAGGACTCGCTGACCCATCCAGCTAGTGATCAGTCACATCTTCCTTGAAGAATGAGGAATGAATAGATGACATGGCTCCCCAAAGAATCTTGCAATGATGGCCCACCTTAAGTTGTAGCTTCACTTTTAAGTATCTGTTGTTAGCATAGTCGAGTTTTCTTTGCAATAAGCTGGGACGAGGTGAGCTACGTAAGGAAGGAAGTGTGCATTGCGTGAATAAGTAGCGGATGGGACACTGTATGTGAATAGTGATCTAGTAATGTTTCTGGATTTGACTTATTGATATTTATCTTCTGCGTTAAGAGGTAAATAATTATACTACAGGTCCGATGACATCCGAAAAGAGGTGGGTTGATCATACATAAGGGACAAGGAAAAATTCACCCCAAGAACATGAGAGAAGGAAAAACAATGTGGCAAAAAATAAATATCAAAAAAGAAAATTTTGTGTTCGTATAATCAAGGTACATCCTCGATTCGCAGATATATTGCGGCTTCTGTGGATCGAACACAGTGCCTCCAGATAATCTTGTCTGAAGTTTAGGCTTCAGTCTGGCGCTCTCCCAAGTGAGCTAAAGCCGCTTTGAAGGGGATTCGATGAAGAGGAGAATGTGCTGTTTAGGGTTATGTACTTACCTACCTATGGATATGTGTGTGTGGATTGTGTGGAATGGAGATTTCGTTTGTGGGATAAAGTGGATGGATGGGAGGAAGTGGGGAGAAGGTAGGCGATTTGTCAGGATGGGGAGTAGATCGAGCAGTGGAGATCTGGGTGATAGGTGATGGGTGATGGGAGGGAGATGGGAGGTGCATCAGAAGTTGGGTTTCTATGGTAGTGAGGTTTTGTTGTTGATTTTGTTGTTGATGTAGGGGAGGGTGATAATGTGTTGTATTTGCCTGTTCGGAGGCATTGGGTGTGTTGTTTCTGTTGTTGAGGAGGAATAGGGGTTGAGCGTTCAGGGGCTTTCGCTAAGCGAAAGAGCCTGTAAATACAGCTCACCTGATGGGAAAAGTGGCTTCTTTCAACCTGCCACACCTCTGTAGCAGGAATGGAAAGAATGAGCTACTCTATTGATTATTGGTTATTGTACAAAGCTATGAAATTCTAAAAATTGAAGCACCTATTTCATCTAGCCTCAAGCTTGTCCCTCGGGTATACACCCAAACACATCCCATTCTAAACAACAAATCAAGCCGCACCCTCAACAACCTTCCCCTCTCCCTTCCTTTTACTAAACAAATACCCAACCCAACTCCCCTTAATAGTCCAATGTTCATCCCCCACAATCCTCACATTCCCCAACCCACAACAAGACAACACCCCCAACCACATAAACGCCGTAATAGCGTAGAAAGCCAACACAATCCCCCTCGTCGCCTTCTCCCTAAAGAACGCCAGATCCGCAGGCGCCAGTCCTCGAATAGCGTCGAAACTCTCACTGCCCCCGGAGAAGGACCCGAAATCGATCCCATTCTTCTGCAGTGTGCCGTTGAAGATGTTCAGCATGATCGTCGTAGCGAGCGTGCCACCGAGGGTGTTTGCTAATGCCATGAGGGATACGATGTGTGAGATTGACTTTGGGAAGTAGCCTACGCCGTGCAGTGTACCTGGCATGAGCCGGATGCCGGTACCGACTCCAGTTAGGGCGAGCATGCCGTATATCAGGTGCAGGTTGCCTGAGTTGAGCGCTGAGGCGAGGATCGTGATGCCGAGGGGTTCGAGGATGGTTCCGAAGAGGAGGGGTGGAATGGTGGCGCAGGGCCATTTCCCCATAGCGAACATGGCCAGGTATGCTCCGCCTGGAAGAGATGTTAGCTTGATTTTCGAAGGTGGTGCGAGCGGAGAGGGGTGAAAGGTGAGGAAAGAAGGGGTGCCTACCGCCTAGACCGGGCATGTAATAAATGAGACTGGTCCCGGATTTCCCAGCTGAGAATCCTCTAACCAAAGTGAAATACAAGCTGACGAAATAGAAAACCGCATACATGGCCATGCCGGTGACAAAGTTGATGTAGATAAGTAGCCCAACGTTGCGTCGAAGGAGGAGCTTGATAGGGATCATTGTTTTCCTTGTGGGAGCGCGGTTAGAGAGCGTGTTTCCAGGGAGTAGGAGACATTCCCACACTACAAAGGCGACGAGGAGTACAACGCCGACGACGAGCGGTGCGATGATTTTGACATCTTCCCATGGGTAATACGATCCAGCCCAAGTGAGAGCAAGAACCAGAAGTCCCATTCCAAATAGGAAGAGAAACTGGCCGCCGAAGTCGATGGTAGAAAGTCTCGCTAGGAACTTTTGGGATAGTTCGGAATCAGCAACGCCATCTGCGCGGGTGATTTTCTGAGGCCCGAGAAGTTCTGGTCGGAGGATGAAGTGTGCCAGCACGAGTCCGATGATACCAATGGGAATATTAATTATGAAACACCATCTCCAAGATGCCTGGGTAAGATACCCGCCAATGACTGGCCCGATACTGTAACCGATTCCGGCTATGACGGTGAAGACTGTGTTGTTGGCAGCATTTTCTTTGAGGTTGACTTTGTCGGCTAGGATGATCTTCGTGACGATGAGTAGACCTGCACAACCTATCCCTTGGAATGCCCGTCCTACCAAAAACATTGCGAATGCAGATGTAGGAGCTGCGGCGCAGAGGACACTTCCAAAAAGCATTGAGATTGCAGATGATTGAATGGCTGCATAGCGACCGAAAACGTCGGCGAATTGACCCCAGATTGGAATGAATGTTGCATTTGTGAGATTGTATGCCGAGATGATCCAGTTTAATTGAGATAGTTGATCTGAGATAGGTCAGCTTGTGATGGTAAAGAGAGGTAGGAAAGGCATACTGAAATCTGATGCTATGAAAGCGGCAGCACCAGCGATGAGTGTCGTGTCCAATGATTGAACCATGAAGGGAAAACACAGTCCCAGCATGAGCTTCCATCGGTATTTTGACATCGCTTTCTGCTTCTCTTGGCAAACAACACATTCGTCTGAGTGTGGAAGTCCATCTCGGCCATCAGTAGTTTGACAATCGTCTCTCTGTTTTCGACCCCCTTCCCTGGTAATCAATTCTTCATCAGTGGCCCCTCTTGCAGGCTGACTGAAAGCATCAAGCTCAACAAATCCATCTGAAACATTGCTGACTATCCTTTGATGTTCACAAGGACGACGGGGTGCTGGTTTACTTGGAGATTCGTTCCTGTTCTTGATGAACTTTTTGTAGAGATAAAACGCCATGATAATATCCTGGATAAAGATGATAATAGAAACAGCGCAGTTGACGAGAATAGTTACAACGAAATTCGGTGAGGAACAACAATGAAGATATCATGCCGAGAAATGCAGATACTGGCATACTTAAATACGGCATGATGAAAACTTATCAAGATACGTTGTGTATACTCCCACCGTACAAGTGCATCGCAATGGAGTTCTGTAAAAGGAAATGCTGGAGGCAGCAATCTGAAGGTCGAGAAGAGATTTAGCCATCTTCCCGCAAAAGCCCACCAAGTGATCCACATAGATCACAATATATGGGCAGTGGTTGCGGCGACGCCCACACTTCAACGGGCTGAGCTCGAAAGGAAGGCTCTCATAGGGTCGTTCGGCCAGCAAGGCTGTTTTCGGTTAGAGAACACAACAGGGCTGAGGGATTTTGACATCTGCTATGAAATGTGACAACAGGTGTCTAGGGAGTGCAGAGAGGCGAGTGGAAGGCTAACGGAAGGTAATCTGACAGGTCAGCTGATGAGCAAGCTACGAAATGGTGCCTCTGTTAGGTTTAGCGCAACACGACGACAAGACGACAAGGGCCGAGCGGCACAGCATCCATCAACGTACATGCATCGAACTCTGTAACAACTTCCCAAGTTCCCTCTTTCGGATTGAAAATCTGTGATCAGGATTGCTTCTGGGTCGTTGACGAGGCAGATCACCCTTTTTGTCCTGCCCGCCGTTTCCTCTCCTGTTTGATACTTGCCGTCTTCGTTCTGCCACAACCGCCGAACCTGACCCCAACAAGCTTAACTCCGCATACGACGAGATCCTCCTTTCTCTGGACCCTCTGGCGACCGTATGAAGCATGGTCTTCTGCGGCAAGCCAAGTGGAGGCTGTCATGCCTGTCGAGAACGGAAGACTAAGTGCGATCAAGTCCCTGAAGGATGCACGCAATGTAAACGGGCGAAACGCAAATGTCCCGGCTACCGAGTCCCTGGCGACCTGATATTCCGCAATGAGAGCTCCAATGTGATCCGGAAGTTCAAGGCTAAGGAAGCTAAAGAGAAGCAAGCCGCCACCTTGAAAGCCTCTCCGCCTCAGTCAGTAGTAGCAACGGGTTCCTCCTCATCTTCGCCAACCGATGATGACTGGGACTACGTCTCGGATGGGTCACTTGAGATTATCCAGCGGGAAGATGCTCCTTTGTCGGTCTTTTCTCTTGCCCCTACTATTGAGGAACGGGCCACTGGCTTCTTCGTTGCTAATTTTGTCCTTGGGATGTCTGGTCCTTCGAAAGGATATCTGGATTATCTGACGGAAGTCACTCGCAACCAACTCCTTGACGAAGGACTTCTTTCTAGCAGTATGTGCTATCCCCACCTGATTTCCAATCTTCCAGTTGTTGTGTGCCTTTGAACTATTGCCGTCCATTATATCAAGGTCTTTTTGGAATTCCTCCAGCTTTGAAAGTCCTTTGAACATCCCGTATCTTTCTCGTTATTTTGCCAAGAGACCCATAGTACCCTGCAGGAGCCTCTAACACTCTTCCCCCAAATTGTTCTCCTTGCAGTAGACAATGAACTATACTAATGTGCCTTAGTGAGAGCCGTTGGTCTGGCGGGATATGCGCACACCGTACATGCTCCATCTCTACTCAAAAATGCTCGTTACGAGTACTATCGAGCACTCAAAGCGACAAACGCCGCTCTTCGAGATCCAGAGGATGTCAAGAAGGACACTACGCTACTGTCTATTATGATACTTGGCATCTTCGAAACCATTACCGGGTCCAAGCAGTCCTCACTCAAAGACTGGGCGCAGCACATCAACGGTGCTGCAGCTGTCATCAAACTGCGGGGTCCAGACCAGATATTAACCCCCACAGGTCGCCGCATGATGCTCACAGTAACGTCTAGTCTGCTCATCACTTGCATCTATCGAGGGGTCCCGCTACCAAAGCACATGCAAGACTATATGGAAGATGCACTTCGACTTGTCGAGACCCCAGACCCAGCTTTCAGAGTCCTCGAAATTATGATGAGATTTGCAAACCTGCGCTCGGATGTATTGCACAAGCGGCTCACGGATCCACAGAAGATCCTCTCTCAAGCCCTTGCACTAGACGGCGTTCTCCTCAATATAAGTTCAAACCCTCCGCCAGGCTGGGCTTACGAGGTCATTTACACCGATACGTACTCCGATATCGTGTACAATGGACAGTATCATCTGTACTACGATTACTGGATGGCTCAGATCTGGAATGCATTGCGAACTTTACGCATCATGCTGAACGAGACAATGCGAACTGTTTTGCTCGCTGGGTTTAGCTCCAGACCGCCTGTCTTCACTGAGACACAACATACAGCTCAGTTCCAGATCAGCACAGATGTCATATATTCTCACCAAGCTGACATCCTCTACAGTGTGCCTCAGCACCTCAACATCTTTCCCGAGCCGGCCGGTTTCCGTGACCATGGGATCGCATCTATTCGTCTACACAAAGTCATGGAGGAGTTTGCCGGTGTAAGGATGTCTGGTGGGTCGTTCCTTATCTGGCCGTTGTGGTTTGTGGGGGTTGTGGATGTGGCAACGGATGAGATGAAGGGATTTGTGGTGAGGAATCTGAAGAGCATCGCTGTTACGATGGGGATTCAGCAGGCGGCTGTGCTTGCGAAGATCGTGGAGGAGCAAAGTGAGATCAAAGAATGGAAAGACGAGGATTCTGTGAGATGAGAGTACCTGAATGGAGATTCGGAGAGTCAGGAGGTCAAGCGAGAATGCCAAGATACCTTCGGGGGAGGATATATTTGGAGGTCGAACACCAGGGACGAACTGGGGGCTGTCTCGGATAGTCTTTGTTGCGACTCCTCGATTGCGATGGGAATGGGGGTGGAAGACACGAAGCAAGGCACGGTCTACCAGCGACTAGCTAAAGTACCGCGAGTCTACTTTCATCCGTTTGGGGAGAAGAGGACGATGAAGGAACGCATGGATCTTGGAGGGAGTACTCGGAGGGTGGAGGGAGGAATTTTGTTATCGCTTGTACCACCCGCTCAACCTTCATCACATCGCACAAGCGTCGTCTATCGCCATTATTACTCTTGTGACTTTCCTCAGTCAAGAAGCTCGAGAAGATAGTGGATTGTCAATCGCGAACGCAGGACGATCTACAGTGGCTTCTCACAAACCCACCAAACCAGAGCATCGAAGCAGTACAATATCAGGATTTCAGCGCCTGAAACTCAAAAAATATACTTCACTGCAACCAAACCCAATGAGAGAAAATCCAACCAACAAGTACACACAAGCACACCCGAAACAAAAACAACACAGTTACCAACCAAGCCTATCTAGCCTCAACAAACCTCACGAATCTGCCAAAATCCATTCCCTCCAGCTTTCTCCATCAGCTCCACCCACATTTCTTCTGCAGCTCCTCAGCCTCAGCCTCATCCCATCCTCTCCAGTCCCAGCGTCGATCTAACTACAGTCGTTCGTGTCTTGTACTCTCTTCGAGGTTTCGGTCCAGCACAAGCACAAGCAGCAGCAGCACATACTCACTCACTCACTCGCTCGCCCCAGCCTCAGAAACCCGAGGAAGGACCCTGAGCACGCGATGGATGATGAGTGAGGAAGGAAGCCGCCGTGTCTACGAGCGAATTCACTAACCTCATATCGTGTTGGGAAATTCAGCAGTCGTCGATCTTGATTGATCTTGATGGGTAGCCGACGGGATGCTAGGGGCCAAAGAGGATGGATGGGTGACAGCTTCTCATCCGAACAGTTACCTGGGTGGAACCCTAAACGAGCCGTGCACGTCAGGTTCGAGGACGTGATGCTGAGATATTGTACTGTACTGCATCTTGTCAAAGATTTCACGTATTACGCCACGTTCTTGCTACCTTAGGGTATATGAGGGACAACGGGGAGAGGGAGGGAGAGAGAGGAAGATGAAAAAAAAGGGAGCGTGGGGAGGGAGGAAAGAGACGATGCAATCGTAATCGCTATTTCGATTTGATTTGTCACGATTTAATTTAATTTAATTTTCATTTTTCCAAATGAAATATATACCTCCCTCCCTTCTCTTTTATGATATAATGAATGATCTTTTGAATTCTACAAAACCGGCGTTTGATATTGATAATGAGAGAGAGAAAGCTGTGTCCAAAATCGAAAGTCCAAAGTCGAAATAAGTTAATATAAATAAAATATGAAAAAGCCTCTTACTTTATCTCGCCTCTCCTTTTGTTAAACCTTTTATTCGATTTCACGAAATCTTGTAATTAATCAATACTGATACTTAGTACTTGGATTCAAAAACCTATGCGATCTCTATCTAGTCCCCTAATTCTAAACTTACACAAATAGAGTTGTGCTATCAGGTGAGTCAGGAAAGTCAGAGAAGTACGTAAGTCAGGGGAAACAGTGGAGATGTATTGTTTGTTTGAGGAGGCAGTTTCATTGCTTTGGTTTATTTGTCTGTGTGTTTGACTTGCTATGGCTTTCCCACCCATCCATCTGCCTGTGAAATCCTAGCAAGCAAAGTCAAAAGCCAAAAGTAGAAAACAAGCCATATCCCCCTTCTCAATCCAGCCCATCGTCTTCAGAAGATGTCTGTCTAGATCTCAAAGGAATCCCAAACATACACTGAGAGATGGGCGGCCCATGAGTCAAGCCAAGCTAACCCAAGCCCTAAAAATGCAGAAAAAAAGACACCGATCAAGCCTCTCGAAAGGGTGATCATTCCCTGCCCCAAAACATTCCATTCCATTCCCGTTCCTTCTGCGAGAGGAATGCGTATCCCTTCCCAGAAAAAAATGCAAATTGAGCGAGCCCGCCCGAGGCGCAAAAAAAGAAAGAGGAAATGAAAATGCAAAGGTCATGAGGCAATCTGGCCCAAGATGATATCTCTCTTTCCCAATTTCCCAGTCCCAATCATCATAAAAAACGCCAGTTCCGTTCGTTGATGTGATCCACCCTAGAGGAAGGAAAGAATTCAACGCATTTGAATTTGAGACGTAACCGCCAATCGATCCAGTCTCTCTCCCTAAAAAGAAAACCAAAAGACCTCCCGAAAATGAAGACTCGAAGTCCGGATATCATAGAACAATTGACGTCGGTTCCGGACCAGAAAAGCAAGAAGATAAAAACGCCGTGAAAGAGTTCCCAGCTCCATAGAACGACGTAGAGAAGAAGAAAATCCCCGCCAAAGAAACGAAGCAGAGGTCGACGTAAAGCAGCGCAGCTGTCCCAAGATAAACGAAGGAACCTGTCCACCCGCCCCAGAATCGAAGGATTTCCCCAAAAAGGTGAAGTTGATCGAATCGAATCGAAGTGTGTCGAAAACAAAGGAAAGTCTAATGAGTGGAAGTGGTGTTTGATGTAGCCGTTTGCAGCAAGGTGTTGCCAGCTGATGAGTGAGTTGGAGAAAGGTTTACTCCGTATGCAAATGAAGAAAATCCGATGAATGCTGAGCGCAGCGCGAGCCACTTTTGTGTTCCCTCCCTTGTATATGATGCTGATTCCCGTATGATATGCTGTCCGGTTTGTTTCCCAATTTCTCTGTTCTGTCTGATTGCGCCTGTGAAAAGTAATGGAAAATCCGGAAATGGAAAGATCCTGAGCGCTCGCTTGCTGATGAATGACGATGGGATCCAAGAAAACTTTTGTATACATGTCGCGATGTTCGTCGACGTTTTGGTGAAATACATGAATAATGTTTGTACATAGAATCGAATTGTTGAGGATTCGGTGAGATGATCATTGATGATCGCTCTCGAAGGATGTCTTTGGAGACATGGGAGGGTTGCGGTGCCAGGGTCGACCGAGACCTTTGAGCCCCTTGGCGGTGGCTTCAGGACTATCGACGTAAATGCTGGTAGGTGTATCAATCTTGATGCGGCAGAAGAGTGTGGAGAACAGAAATTGATCGCCGTTGATGTCATGAAGAGGTAGAGTGCGGTAGCCTTCTTTGAGACTGCTAAGTTTGGCAGTATAGGTGGCAAGCGGGTTGCCCTTGTCGCTGTAGGCGTAGCCATCAGAAGAGCACCTGACAGTCCATCGAACGAAGACTAGGTCTGGGTACTTGGTCGTAAGAGCAAAGTTGAACTTCTCCTGGAAGATTGGGTTGAAGCCGTTCTCTTGTACGATCTTGGTCCGTCTTCGGTGAGGTATACCGAGTCCAGACGAACCATCCTTGGCAGAAGCATCCAGTCCACCCTCTCCAACAACGCCCTTGTTATCCTTGGTCTTGTCATCTGCATGATAAACTTCGACTTCGATGTAAGGATCTACGCTTCGATTGGAGGCGAGTCCCTTGGGCCGCATAAGTTGCTGTGCTGAGACGATGTCGATGGAGAAGCTGACGTTCTTCCGCTCCCTCTTGGCATGGCCCGCGCCAGCCTCTTCTGGAACGTTTGGCAACATCTTGATTTCTCGAAGCTCGCTTGGCTTGAGCACGTAGCCCGACTGATCGGTGCCAGCCGCAAACATCGCGTCGTTAATTTGCATGCCAAGGTCGTAGGTCTGCCAGTTCAAAGCGACCATCTGCACGCTCCTCCGCCAGTACTTTAGCGGATCAAAGTTGGTGGATGCGACTCGCCAACCGTTTGGATAAACTCGTAGCATGTAGCGCATGTTATGACGTGTGATGATTCTTTTCTCTTCTTGCGTTGTGGCGTTCTTGTCGAAGGTGTTTTCCGAGAAGGAGAAGATGTGATTGTAGGACTTGCTCTCTGGGCTGTCGAAGCCGTGGAACTTGAGTCCAGCACTGTATACACCAAGTTCACCAAGAACCTTGATGATGTTGCTGGTCTTGTTGGCTCGACGGCTCTCCTTTGCACGGACGACATCGTCTGTAAGACTCTCGCTGTCACTGGTGCTGCTACTCAGGCTATCTTGACCTTCGCTTCCGGAGTATTTAAGATGACTGGGATTTGTGATCCTGGCTCTTCGCGAATATGCACTGGGGGGTAAAAGGCCGGCTGAAATAGGACCGTTATCGAGTTGCACAGGTCGGATGTATGGAGAGCTGAGACTATTTCCACGGTTCCGTCCAGCTACTTGTTCTGCCAACATTGGATCTTCACTTCGTGGCTTCTTGACTTTGATCAAGATTCGATTCATCAACTGCGACGGTGTTGGAAGTTGCTCAACTGAAGGATCGATAGGTTGAGTGACGAGCTTTGATCCACAGGTCTCTTTGATGATTTCGGCCATCATTGCTTGTTGTTGCGGATTGCAGTGAACTTCGAGTGAGATCCAGAGTGGGTACTGTGACTTAACAAAGGCGTACTTGCTGATAGTGGACATGACATCGGCGAAGGAGACTTGACTTGTAAGTGTACGACCGTGCATGACAACCGGACCTTCGCTGCCGTTCCAGCAGTCGACTTCAACACATCTGCAGCCTCGATTCAAGGCGGAGATGTATGCTTCAACGCTTGATTGACCAGCGACCTGGCGACCTAATAGGTAGGTATTGTGCGAACTCGAAATGAAGTACTCGTTCATCGGACGATCCAAGGTGTATTGTGGAGGTGGGTTCTTCAATGGGACGTTGAATGTTGAGATGAAGTAGCTGCTGAGCGCCGCTTCGGTCATCCGCTGAGGTTCCCCATCAGCAGCGTCTTGTTGAGCTTGCTCTTTGGATTTCGATCGACGAATGACTTTGTTGAAGACGTTCTCCCAGTGAGCTGCGTCGCTGACGTCCTCATGCTGGATATCGGAGAGGAAGGTGAAGAATTCCAGGAGTGTAAGACCCTTCTTCACATCGGAAGCAATGCTCTCATAAATCTTCTTGACATCCTCACGTCTCTTCATGAGCTTGACGAAGTCTTGGAATTCGATGAAGTTCAGACGGCCCGAAAGAGAGACATCTGCTTGCTCAAACTTCGACTTCAGGTAGTTTGAAGAGCCATGGATGTGGAGCGAACGGCAGAGTCGCTCAACTCCAACAAAATCGATCAGTTCGTCATCCTCAGAATGAGGCTTGTCTTGGAATTGCCTGATCATCTCACTTTGCCAGTAAGCACGGACAGCCTTGTCATGGAATGAAGAGAGCGATGCCATCAGATCTTGTCGGTGTTTGGAAATGGCATCAAGGGTTGTGGTCCACAATTCGAATGTTTCTGTGTCTGTAGCGATGAGATGCATGGTCTTTTGCTGCGAACGGCCCTTGTTCTTGTCTGGTACTGCGTACACAATGGAGAAGAATCTTGACTCATCAGCATCCGATACACCAAATTCCTTGCGGTAGTTTCGAGCGTCGGTTCCAACTCGGATTTCCTTGATGTCATCGATGTAGAGAGACTTGGAAGGTCGGTTCTTGTCCCATGATACCTTGGCGGCCTCCTTCTCCAGAACAAGAGTCAAGAGCTTCTTCCTATTCTTCTTGGTGACCTTTGTCATGACGGTGCCTTGTAGGAGGAGCGAGGGAACGACGGGACCGGGCCCAGGACTGGCAGAACTCGGGGAATTCGAAGAGCCAATGGATGCAGTTGTACTAGGAAAGTCCCTATTCTCATACCCGTATGGAATTGCGATCTCTTCCCGCATATCTCCACTGAGTTCATCATCTGAGTCGAACAGGGCTGTCTTGCCACCTTCTGGAGCTGTATTGGTACTGTCACTCCTCCGTCGCATGATGACTGGTCCTGTACTGTGATCCCGACTCATTGCTTGAGTTGACGATTGACGCCTACGACCAGCAAATTGTGAAGCTCTATTCGACAGACGCCTAATCAAATTTGGAGATTTGCCTATAGCCTCGCTCATAGCACTCTGACTTGTTTTCCTTGACACTATCGATTCCGGGAGCTCGAAAGGGGGAGGACTGCAGTCGGGTTCGCGGCCACGCATGCCTTCGGGTGATCCCTGGATCGAGGAGTTGTTCGTAATGAGTTGCATTGTTTCGGGGGACATGATGGGCGAGGTTTGGAGGGAGCTCGAAGTGGTTACTGACGAGGTACTTATGGCGGAGGCAGGTATGGAGGTTGCGGAAGAGCTGATTGAGGATTGAAAGTTGGTTTGGACATGACTTGGATTGGTATATCTCGCCGGAGAGGGTTTTGCAGGTTGCGCGATCTTGGTGGTGGAGGAGGAGTTGGGTGGTTGGACTTCGAAGCTGTCTGTTGCTGCTAGAGGCGCGAGGGAGTGACTTTCTGGCCCAGGCATTGCGACTTTTCTGGGAACGAGGAATTGCCCAATGGCACAAGCTTGCAGATGCCGGTAGTTGTAGAGAGTTTGAGGACTATGACAAGCACGAAGTATCGGTGATCGAACGCATATCTTCGTTGCTAGAACTGGGGGCGCGCAGGATGTGAGGGCAGATCAAGGCAAGGCGAGGCAGGAGGGCCAAAGGAAGGGCAGACCAGTGAGACCAGGAGGAAATTGGTCGCGCGTGCAGAGCGGGAAGGAGGCTTGAGATTTCGCAGAAAGTCAAGTCATGTGGTGATCAAAGGCAGGTTGAATAAGGGTGCATCGGCGGAGCGTAATTGGAAAGAATGCAGCAGGCCTGTTGCGGCAGTATAGTGAGTTGGTATGTCGCGGGGGTCGTTTTGAGGTGAGGTGAGGTGGGCGAATTCGATGATTATCCAGGTGCAGTGCAGCGCGGTGCAGCGGGCGTGGGTGGGAGCAACTTTTTTTTGTAGGGGGGGCGTTGGCGTGACGGGAGCTTGAGTCCTTGACAATGATGAACGACAGCAATTAAAGACAATTGGACGGGAAGCTAGCTGTACGGGTAGTTGCAGTCGCAGTGGCAATCGCAGACGTCAAGACAACGATAACAAAGTAGAGCTGGAAGGGAGCGAAGTTGAAGGAGTGAAGTTCTGCAAGACGGTTGGTTGAGTATTGAGGTGAGTGAGGTGAGGATCAGATGGTTTTCTACGTAGTAGTAGGAAGTAGGGAGGTGCTAGAAAGGAGAGCGGGCGAGCGAGCGCTGCAGGTTTTGTCGAATTGGCACTGCTCTGCGTTGCTCTGGCGTGCACTGGTCCCTGACGTTCCGTGCTCTGGTGGTGGTGGGTGCTGTTGGTAGATCGATAACTGAGCTTCAACGTGCCTACAGTCCTGGGTACCTCAGCCCAAGAGGTGAGGTGGAGTCAACGTCTCTTCCCTGCTCCCGAGCCTTTAGCTTTTGGCAAGGATGGACCAGGAATCCCAGCCGTGGTAAAGTAAAGTGCTTTGCGAACGAACGCCTTTCGCTCGTTTCTCGTTTCTCGATTTGTGATTGCGATTGCGATTCGATTGCCGGGTGTGGTTGTGGTTGTGGTGTGGTGTGGTGTGGTGTGCAGCCCCGACTTTCAGAAGCCAGGTGGGTGTGCTGCTGCTGGTACAGAGTAAATGGTGGTGTGGTGTTGATAGGTAAGAGTGAGAGTGGATGGATGGATGTGGGCGTGGGTACAAATGCGTGTGGTGTGGTGGATGAGGGCTCTTTGGTATGTTTGATCTTGAGAACGGGATCCTCTCAGCGTTATGATTGAATATTACGATGTGCGCCGGGTGCAGCCTGGATGGGGATACGGATCGTGCAGGCTGGCAGGCAGGCTGGCAGGCTGGCAGGCAGGGCAGAAATAGAAACCGGGCGACCGCTCAGGATAACGGCTCGCTAGCTGTCTGTCCGTCTGTCTGTCTGTCTGTCTGTCTGTCTGTCTGTCTGTCTTGCTGGATCCAGGAATTCGTAAAAAGGGGCAGGGCGGCGATGATCTCTGATGATCCTAGCTTAACCACTTCGACCCTTGATCCGCAGGGCAGGCCAGGGTTAGTAGTAGGGTGGAGAGTATGGTGGAGAGTGGCCAGGGCAGGCAGGGCAGAACAGGGCAACGAGGCAGGGCAGAGCAAGATAGGATGGATGGATGGATGACAAAAAATACTGCATCAAACTGCTCCCGCAAGATTGCAAAAAAATTCCAATGCACCGGAGTATGGAGTATCCTATTAGAGACGAAACAGGGCAGGATTCTCCGGATTGCTTAGAAAACTCAATCGATTTGGATAGTGGGGTTGCCTTGTCTTGTTCGGGGGTTGTTTCTGGCCTGTTTTTGACCTGATTGTGGTTTGGTTGTGGGCTTTTGGTTTGAGGGATGAGGTGGGAGTCGATTCTGTTGATGCCGGCTGGCGGCTGCTGCTTATAATAGTTTTTTCTTCCGGGCTTGTTGGTTCTTGAGAAGTTGTACGAGTTTTGAGATTTGGTTTTGTGGGAGTCCGATGTGCGTGGGAGGGATTGATATAGGATGCGGAGGTATATGTGAGAGGGGGTGGATGTGATGCAGCTTTGTTTGTCTAGGGGCAAGGCAGGGCAGGCTGATGCGGCTTGTGAGAGTAAGAGAGGGAACTGCGTGGGACTCGATATGTGATGAAATGTTTATGAGCATTAGCGAGGATAGGACAGGACTTGAGTAAAGTGAGGCGAGACGCGGGGTTGGCTTGGGTTATCGATATGTACAGTATCCCAGGTGAGCGCGAGGATGGATGTGGTAAAGTGAAGTGCAGTCAGTGCAGTGCAGTGAGGTGAGATGAGGGAAGAAAAAGGAAGGGGAGCCAGCCGAGTAGGTTTGTGTAAGTAGGCTGGAAGTATGTAGTAGTTCGCTGCAGGTCAGATAGACTTTTCTGCAGACGCAGACAAGACACAGGAGTAAGAGTGAGCTGGCCGTGGGGAAAGAAGCAAACTGCGGATCTGGAATGAGTAAGTGTGAGGTGTGCATGTGCGTGTGTGTGTGTGTGTGTGTGTGTGTTGATACCCAAGTAGGTAGGTGTAATAGAGGAAGGGGCAAGAAAGAGGCCATCCAAAATAGCTAGTTGTAGCTGCCGGGACGCCGTATTATTATTTTATTATTTATTTATTTATTTATTTATTCATTCATTCATTCATTCATTCCTCTACTCCAACATACTTACCTACTTACTCTGCATGGAAACCTGGTGATATATCAAAACTAATCAGCCAGTTGAATAAGCTAAATCTAATGCAATGCAACTCTCACCACGAGCTGGACGCCTTGTTTCAATCTACCTACGGCACTGCCGTACGTCGACTTCTTTTCCGCGGTCGTTCTAGCTACCTTACCTTACTTGCTTGGGCACACAAGATCAGATCAGATCATTTTCAATTCAGCTCCAGCCCATCACCGACTAGCTCGACCTCTCACCCCCTTCCTTCTTTTTCACCGCTCTCTGGCTGCACTTTTCTATTTGTTTGCCTCTTCCATAGGATTGGACTGGATTGGATTGGGACAGCATCGCATATCGTGGCCCCGGGTCTTGTGACTCTTCATCAGAGACAGGGGCCGAGGATCAGGTACGGTATGCCCAGCTGGGCAGTCCAATGGAATGCGCGAAACCCCTCCCCTCAGGGCAGCATCACATCACATCACAGCTTTGCTCTGCCTTGCCCGGCTTGCCTCACTTCTCACCGCTCGGAATCGGCATCGTTAGGCATGGCAAGCCATGGCATAGTCACAGCAGGAGGACGATACGCAGGTAAGAAGGTACAGAGTGGGTATGATGAAATGAAATCATACCCATCAGCTCCGATCAAGCGAAGCGCTGCATCAGGACAAGTCAAGGCAAGTCTCAAGTCAGTCCCCACGTCCTAAACTATGAAGCTCTCAAGCGTTGGCCCTGCGCATCGTATTCTGCTTTTCCACCTTCCCAGCATCTTGGCCCTTGAGCTTGGCGCATTCCAGCAATTCCTTCCATCTCTGGGAGAGTCTCCTTTCCCCACCAGACTCCATCCACCTCTGAAGCAAAGCGCCAGGCCAGCAGCAGCAGCAGCAGCAGCATCGCACCGAGGATGAAGACAAGCGCGTCATCGGGGGCAGGGATTCGTCTAGTTTCAGGGTTCTCATATGCACGATCAATCTGCCATCGTGGCTTCATTCCTTATCTCCATGTGGTCAGACCCGACTTGCATCATGTCCCGTATCTGTGCTGTGCTGCGCTTCGATGCGACATGGCCTGGGTGGCTGTGGCTGGAGAGAGGGCTGAAGAGAGCAGAGCAGAGCAGGGTGAACATCATGTTGCGTGGGGAGGGGGGATGGATAAATGTTGTGCAGCGTTACACCGGATCTCTTCGACTCTCTCTCTCGTGTCCATCGCCATCAGCAACTCTTCACGGGAGTAAACGAAAACGAACGAGGACATCACTTACACATCCGTCTGCCACCTACAGACTTCATACCTATGACGGGATATGCAGAGGAGCTACATTTGGTGATTAGTCGGTTCAATAGCCGCTTTACTACTCCTCTTTGCTTCGCTTCCCTACCTACACATCTTGGAACTTCGCAAAATTCGGATTACGAGTACAGTGCGGAGGGGACCGTCCATTCTCATCCATCAAAGAAGTCTCGTGCCACACTGCTTGCCAACAATCAACCGCCGACCGAGGGAAAAGGGCCCTTGTCCTCTCCTCCCCGGTCTCATCTCATCTGATTATGAATAATCCGAGCCGCCTACTCTCCTTTACTCCAGGTGCGTGATGCTACGATACACACACAGCAGCATAGCATAGCGCAGGTGCATGTTCTTCACTGCAAGATAGTTTATTTATGGTTACAAGCGCTGTCTTTCAACGGCGGCAGTGTCACTCCCAGCTCTCAAAGCACTCTCTCACTCACTGACTGCATGTTTGAGGTGCTGCTCCATAAACATGTACGTGCCCGCCTCCGTTACTGCATATATGCAGACTAAGAGGCGCACGCATACGAGATTTCTCTGATTACCTAGGTACACGCCGACTCACCTTCCTAAATACTTGTCCTCTAATGAATGAGGCTATGAGCTCGTAACAGGCAGCTGTTTATTAAAAGAACCATACAGTAAAAGAATTCGAGCAAGCGCAGAATCCATCTCACTTACCTACTGACTTACTAACTAACAGCTGACTTACTCACTCACCCAGGCGGTGCAACAATACACCACGTACTTTTCTCAAGCACAACCAACCCTCCTCTCAACGTCGGGTCTCTCCTCTCCCCTCATCACCCACCACCAACCCTGAAATCCAACCCAGAAACCCAACCCAACCATCCCATCCCATCCATGATCGGCAATTCAGGAACACGCTCATAGGGCCAGCCTCTCTGCACCAATGACATCGCAGCGGCTACGTCAAGCGTTGAACAAAATCCCATGTGCCACCCAACCCACCCCTGACAATCCCACCCTACCAGCACCAACGCAGCACACCAACGGGACGGACGGGCTGGGCGAAGGAAGAAGGAGAAACAAACGGTCGGTGCTGGGGTGGATGTGGGGTGGAGAGAAGAGTGGCGCGTGGCGAGTGAGGCAGGGATCCATGCTATGAATAAGGGAAAGGGGAGGAGAGGGTTCAGAGTAAAAGCGGCGTTGAGAAGTTAGAAACTTGGTGGCCGGCCTTGGAATGAATGGATTGGGGTGCCCTTGGTGATGGTGATGCACAGGGGAGGGAGAGCTGGAGGTCAAAAATAATGACTCCATTCCAGCGAGCAGAGCAGAGTGGGGTGGGGGGAGTGGGTTAACGCACGGTAAGTGCTCTGTCATCACATCATATCGTATCGTATCGGTATCGTATCTCTTTTAGGCCGAGATGAGGGTATCGTGAAGAACAGTCATCTATCTGTTTGTTGTTTTTCCCCCACCTGGGAAATGTGTAAAATAGAGAAATCCCAAAGACAACCAATCACTTCTAGAAAGGGAGACTGACTGACATCGATGGTTCGGGAAATCCTCCTCCTCTACATCTAAGTATTAATTTAAATTTCTCTTTAAAGAGAGAGTTTCCTTCAAATCAGACTTCTCCAGCCCATTACTAAATCCAAACAAAAACCAAACCTATCCTTATCTATTGTATCATGTACCCCCACAAAGCAAACTTACCTAGCTACAGTACGATGCAGCGCTTGCGTTCATCTCATCTCATCTCATCTCGACTTAGTTTTACCCGCCAGCTGAACTAAAAGACCAAAAAGATAAAAACTTTAAAAAGAAAGAAGGAAGGAAGTGGAGGAGGTTTCAGATTCTCTTCCTCCCGTACGGTACCTTTTACCTAAGGTAGCTGCTGAACTGAGCCACCCTCTCCACGGGTACGGGTT